>JBBMKA010033117.1:12735-23820 GCA_037833695.1 Sechiopsis laciniata
GGAATAATTATTGGGTCTTGCAGTTTTTAAAAAATGATTAAGATGAGTAGTGATTATCCAGATAATCACTATTCATTACCCTTATTAGGAGTCTCAACATAAAGTGAGGTAATAACCATTATTTGGGTACTCATTATTGGTATTCTAAAACGACCATGGTTGGGTCTCTGCTAAGTTTTGCACCATCAATATTAGGTTTTGATAACTTTTCTTATTTATTTTGAGGGTAGACATGCTTTTAATTTAGGGTTTGTTTTTGAACTTTAGAGTAACATTGATATTATGTTGAATTCAATTGAAGAATAATAAATCATTTCATAAAAAATGATATTTATGTTTGTGTTGATTTTAGAATGAAAATATTGGAGGGCCTTGTATGAATACAATGATGTCACAACAGCAAATTGATACAGTTTCGAATGGGAACCAAATGCCTCCGAGTGATGGAAGTGCCAATTATGATGATCGCAACTTGCCTCAACTTGATTAAATTTTTACTATTTATTGGTATATATTTACATACTATACGTTTTGTATTTTTTGTGGGATGAGATTGTTAATTAACTTCTTAAAGTTATTTAATTAAATTGTTTGAATTGTTTCTATTATGTGTAAAATTTAGATAAAGAAAAGATTTGAATTGGGCCAAGTCGGAGCTGGAAACCGATTCAAGAGAGTCGGTAGAGTATAAATAATATGGGTGTGGAAGGTATGTGTGATCATGAAGTATGTTTTTTATTTATTCAACAATATGGAGAATTTGTTATTGAGCTATAGTCGATTGAGCACAACTTTTGTTGGTAATTTTAATATATATTTTTTTTCTACACGATTAGAATAAATACTACGGAAAAAGTTAGATCAATATCACTATCTATTGATTTCAAAAAAAAAAAAAAAAAAAAAAAAAATCACTATCTATTATATATAATTAAGTATATATGTCATTAGGTGAAGTCAAATTAGCATAGCTTTAAAAAATAAAAAACAAATTTAGAACCACCACCGCCAAGAGTTAATTATACTACTATGACAGAAAAATAAGTAAATAGTTCCTATAAAAATTTCAGTCTACTTGGCTGTTTTGGAAGTTTATTACATTTTTTTTGTTTTACCTTCCATTTTGGTTTTTTTTTTTTTTTTTTTTTAAAGTTTATTTTATTATTATTTTTTAATAATTGAGAATAGAATATTAGAACTCATGAGTTTTTGGTCATTAAATATATAAGGATGTCGTGTTAACTTTCATTTTAATTCTTAAACTTCAAATATTCAATTTTGCTTCCTTAAATTTGAAGTATTCTTTTTTTTTTTTAGATACGATGTTATATTCAAATATATCATTTTAACCAATTTCACTTTGTTTTTATTTTCAATTAGCATAAATGATTGAAGTTATTAAACTTGAGCACGTTTTGTAATTTTTTATATTTCCTTCTTTCAGTTTTTCTTAATTTTTTTCTTCGTTCTTTTATTTAGTTGAACCGTTTTTCCTACATGCAAAAATAGTTAAATTTCAACTTTCATTATCATTAGTAATTTAGCTGATAGTTCAAATCAATTTCGCTTAATAGTTTTCAAATGAATTTAACTTTATTCACTCCAATTTATTTAAATGATTCACTTTAATTCGTTTAAGTTATATTAAACTATGAGTTGTGTGGGTTGGAAATTCTAGAGTAAGGTGGGTGCATATTTTGTCATTTTAGTCTTTTTTATAAAACTTTTCTAAAATTTTGAGATTCTTAATTTTTTTTTACTTATTTTTTTTAATTATTCATGAAAAAAAAAGAAAAAAAAAACAATTATAGAAAGACCTATTTATTTATTTATCTTTTGAAAAAGAACCCTAGTTTTTGTATTATTAAAAAACCATTGGTAAAGGGGTTGGATTCATTTTGAGTATTGACCTTCAACAATGGCAACTACTCAACATTACCATTTCCTAACTCTGTCTTTCGATGAGAAATTTCCGGCAGCCGTCGTTTCCACCAACTTCCCCTCTTTTCTACCAACTCCCCATTTTTCTTCTTCTTTATCTCTCATGGCGGCTTCTTGGTATTTAATCTCTCTGTTCCCTCTTCTCTTTTTCCAGATTTTCTTTCTTACTTAATCATCAGCTGTTGTTCTTATGGCTGCTAATTACTTGCAGACTTCACCTAATGCTTCTCGCCTCGGATTCAGACTCCGATTTCCCGGACCTGATTCTGCTTCAGACCCTTCTTTTGTATCCGTTTCTTTCCCCTCCCAGCTTCTTTCTCCGTCGTCCCTCAAGTATGTCTTCTTTTCCTTCTCTTCTTTCTCATTTTGGGCTTTCCCATTAATGATTTCTGTTTTTTTGTTTGTTTGTTTGTTTAGACCTTTTTTTTACTAATGAAAATGGGGGAGAATTTATGCTTATCATTCATCTTCCCTCGTGGGATTTGTTTATACAACCACATGAAACTACTAGTTTCACATCAGGAAAATATGAGCTAGACTTTTGCAACCAAATGAACCTCCCAAAAAATGTAACTAAATTACCAATTACCAATTACCCATTACATATCTAATACTCCCTCTCAAGATGGACTATTAGGCTGTGTTTGGGGCTTATTAGATAATATGAGGTTCCACCTCAAAACCAATTGATTATGAGGGAGTAATCCATATCTATTATAAAGATTTTGAAAAATCCTCACCTTTTCAATGTAGTACAATTGACACAAGGTGAGTATCTCCAACATGGCTCTTTATGAAATGGGGATTGAGTTATTATAATACAATCTACGTTTGGCCTATTGGTTATCTTATAGTAACCGGTGGGTTGGAACTTGGCTCAAACCCAAGACATAGTTTCACATAACCTTTGTCACCGTTTCACATCACTCATGTTTTCGTTTGAGATTAATTATTTCATCTTTAATGTTATAATAAACGTATTTGGAAGATGCACAGATCCAAACAACAAAGCTGAACTAGCATAGTTGACATCAATTTTGAGTACTATTGGGCTATATCACTGTAGTATGTAACAGAACTAACGAACTAAAAACCTCACGGCTATGTCTAATGTGAGTTGACTTCCCAGAATCCAAAATCATAGCCATTAAGTGACATACTTATCCCAAATACTCTTCAGAGTCTGTTGGCCTTGAGTAAAGTGGCAAGTTCATATTTCAGTTGAAAGATGTGAGAGTTGTTCTTTCTCCAAAAGCGAGTCATCAGATGAAGCCAAATCGCATGTGCAAAATCGGTGAAGAGAATACTAGAAAGAATTCCTCTTGAAACAGAGTTCAAGATCCAAGAGATACAATGTTGTCATTCCAAATCCAGGAGTTAAGCATTGAACTAGTTGCTTTGTAATTGTGCTGTTGTAAATTCTAGCTTATTTCGAATGGAGAGGAAAAGAAACATAGAACAACTTAACATTGTTGCCGTCGGTCAAAAGCTTTGAGATGAAAATGGGATTTGAAGTATCATGGTGATTCAAAAAACAGGGATTATTGTGAGCATCCGAGGAAGTTTGACCAAATGAAGCAGAAGAAACGGTAGTGAGAGAAGGTTTGGTGGTCATGGCAGTGAGAAAGAATCAAACAAAATGCCGCGAGACGACGAAGAAGAAATGAACGAATGGGAAGCCACAAAAGAGAGAAAAGTACTTGTTGAATTGATACCATTTTACAAAAGAAAATGAGGGAAGAAATGATACTTATCATTCATGGGATATTTATACAACCAGATCAAAATAATCATCAAAATAGTTTCACAACAGAAAATATTAAAATAGACTTTTACACATGAATGAACCACCCTAACAAATATATAACTAAATAATCAATTACCCATTACATCTCTAACTGCTGGAAATTCATTGTTATCTCTCTTTCTCTCTGCCCTGTGCTATAAGCTTGCCATTTTGATGATAGGTCTCTGCAGTACACTAAGAAAGTAAAGCCAGTAATGGCTGGGAATGCTTCTGACCATGTGAGCGTGGACATCTCTTTGAGCCCAAGAGTGAACTCTGTTAAGCCTTCTAAGACAATGGTCATATCCGATCAGGCTACGGCTCTTGTGCAAGCCGGCGTTCCTGTGATTCGGTTAGCTGCTGGTGAACCTGATTTTGATACACCTGCTCCAGTTGTTGAGGTTTATATAATCTAAACCCAAAACTTCTACGTTCGTTGTCCAAGTTTTCTTTTGATTCTTTCATGGTTACTCATTTCTACTAGTGGTAATTGATTTTGTTACCCCCAATTAAATGTTAGGCTGGAATGAATGCAATTCGGGATGGTTACACTCGCTACACACCCAATGCAGGAACGTTGGAAGTTCGCCAAGCAATTTGCCATAAGCTGAAAGGTTAGTCGTGTATTAGTCTATAGAGTTGTGGTTGAGTTTTATACTAGCTTCATTTTCTTGATGTAAGAGTATTCTTTATGTCTTTAGAGGAGAATGGGATTTCGTATACACCAGACCAAATATTGGTCAGCAATGGCGCCAAACAGAGTTGTCTTCAAGCAGTTGTTGCTGTTTGTTCTCCAGGGGACGAGGTAAAGGTTTTCTTGATCTTGTGATGGATATAATGAGTTTGTTAGGAATGGCCCTTACGAGAGTTAGGGAATAATTTACGGGTATCTTAACAATTACTTGGAAAGTAAGTAGAGGCTTGTGGTTATAATAGTAGAGGTTGTGTCAGAGGAAAGGTATTCATATTTTGAGTGATTACACTTTGGGCTCAAAGAGATTCTCTTGGGAATGGAAGTTTCGAAGTTCCTATAAAAACTTGGCTTATCTTATAGTTTTGGGGTTATTTGATATCCATATAGATCTTGGATCTTATCAGAGTTCATACGAAACCATCATGGAGTAGTCTAGTGGTTAAGAGGGCCTTGGAGACTGAAGAGGGCCTTGGAGACTTGAGAGGTGATAAGTTCAATCCATGGTGGCCACTACCTATGAATTAATTTTCTATGGGTTTCCATACATCCAAATGTTGTAGGTTAGACGGTATGTCCAGTGATATTAGTCGAAGTGCCACTACCTATGAATTAATTTTCTACGGGTTTCCATACATCCAAATATTGTAGGGTCAGATGGTTGGCCCGTAACATTAGTCGAGGTGCGCTCAAGCGAGTCAGGACAGTCACAAATATAATAAAAAATAATGAGTTCATATTACTCATTGCCGGTTAAGAAGAGATATGATTAAGAGGAACAATAGTTCATTTTTTTTATTCAACTAGCTTCTGCTTATTCTTGTGGAACTGTTGAGGCAATATGTCATGTAGTAACCGATGTGGTGTAAAGGAACCAGATCCATTTAGAACATATTCATATTTCTAAATCTTTTTCCTCTCAGGTCTTAATTCCGGGTCCATTTTATGTAAGCTACCCAGAAATGGCAAGGCTGGCTGATGCAACTCCTGTGATTCTTCCATCAAATATTGAGGATAACTTTCTCTTGGATCCAAAGCTTCTTGAATCCAAGTTAACAGAGAAATCGAGACTGCTGATTCTTTGTTCTCCATCCAACCCGACAGGATCTGTTTATCCGAAGGAATTACTGGAAAAGATTGCTGAAGTTGTTGCAAAACATCCTAGACTTCTGGTGAGGTTTCTTTACCTGTGCTGAAAGTAACCTATTACTTATTGGGCTGTTTGATCTTAAATGATCTTTGCTTTCTTTGCAGGTGCTGTCTGATGAAATATATGAACACATAATTTATTCTCCAGCAACTCACACAAGCTTTGCATCTTTGCCAGGAATGTGGGAAAGAACTTTGACTGTTAATGGGTTCTCTAAGGTAATTGAAGTTTTATTTTCTGATCTTTAACTACTACCAACTATGTGTCCCCTGGTGGTAGAGTAGTTGAGCGCCTGGGTGTTGGGGGTGTGCTCCCTTTGACATCCCATGTTCAGGATGGGTGTGGAGATTAATTTCTTTGGTGGTTCCCTTCGCATCTCCGGTCCTACAATATATCTTGTTGCCACAGTTTAGGAACGGACCAGTGGTGCCTCGATGAGCGAAGCTCCAAGTTTTCGGGTCTTTAAAAAAAAACTACGTCCAGCTATGTGAAAGTTCATATTTGATCTATGTATTACAATTGGTTAACATTTGAAGTTTGTATGATGTTTTAGACCTTTGCAATGACTGGTTGGCGACTTGGATATCTTGCTGGTCCTAATCACTTTGTTTCTGCATGTGGAAAAATCCAGAGCCAGGTATTATCGATTTTAAACGTTTTGAGTTGATGGAATTTTCAATTGTTCTCAAACTCTTGTTGTCATTGCATTATTTTATTTTATTTTCTTTCCTTTCTCCTGACTTTGTTGCTTACATAAAGCCATGGCAACTTTGAAAATATTTATCTTCAGAGAACTAAATTATCCATGTCTAGTCGGAGCAGTCTGTTATTCTTATATTTAGCTTAGTTTTTTCCATAGAAGTTCCTGTTTACTTTTAAAAAGCGAAGAGAGGAAAAGGGGAATCTAAGGTCCCGTTTGATAACCATTTGGTTTTTGAAATTTAAGCCTATTTTTACTCAAACTTCCTACAATATATTCTACCTTTCCTACAATCCATCCATCTTTCCTTAAAGAAAGTATGAGGATGCTAACCAACTTTCAAAAACAAAAGCAAGCTTTTGGAAGCTACTTTTTTTGGTTTTCAAATTTTGGTTTGGTTTCTACAAATATAAGTCAGATGTAGATATTCAAGTAATAAAAAACATATGGTAAAATAGTTTTTGTAGGCTTAAATTTCAAAAACCAAAAACAAAAAATCAAATGATTATCAAACAGGGTCTAACAAATTTCTTTTGAATGCACATCGGAATAGGTAATTTAGAATGGCTTTTGGATCTCCATCTCTAGAAATTGGGTAAACATTGCTTTTATGTGGTTAATCCAAAATTTGAGACAAAGGTTTAGGGATACTTTGAATTTCTGTTTCATGTTGGAGAATTTTAATATAAGGATGATGGTTGAAGTTCCCTAAGGACGGCCTTATTGGCAGAGATTTGGGATTTTCAAGGTATGCTCCTTTGAAGATCTCAGGTTTGAAACTCACGAGTGTGTTTAATTGTAAAATTCATTGTTATCTACCGAGTCTGAATATTGGGATGGTCGGACGGGACCAGGTGCTCCTAGATATGCAGTGGGTTGAAGTTCCAATTTTCGAGTTATAAGAAAAGAAGATGATGGTTGAAGCCTCTAAGCAACTAAAAGTGTTAAGGGATTGAATGCCTAATGGAAATCCACAAGTCTTAGCTTTTACTCGAGACATTGAATAATGCCCCTCACTCACAAGAACCAATATGTTGGGCATCTCATAGGGAGAACTCTTTGTTTATGCAATAGTTTCACTTCCTCTTTCTTGAAATTTCTGCAATCTATAGATGGACTAACTCTATATAATTTTGATATGATAGTCCACTTCAGGAGCCAGTAGCATATCCCAAAAAGCAGCTGTTGCAGCTCTAGGAATGGGCTATGCTGGCGGGGAAGTGGTTGCAACAATGGTGAAAGCATTCCGAGAACGTCGTGATTATCTGGTCAAAAGCTTTGGTGAACTCGCAGGCGTTAAGGTTTCTGAACCTCAGGTACCCACTTCAACCTTTCGCTTGTTTCAAGCGTTTCTAGGCGTCACTTTTTCAGTTTTTTTTTTTTTTTTTGTAATTGTGCTGTTAGTGTAATATCTGAAGATTCTTTAACTTCTTGTAGGGAGCTTTCTATCTCTTCCTAGATTGCAGCTCTTACTACGGAGCTGAAGTTGAAGGATTTGGTTTAATCAACAATTCAGAGTCACTTTGCAGATATCTGCTTGAGAAAGGCCAGGTAAAGTTCATGAAAAACATCCCATTTTTCGGTCTTGTTTGATAACTATTTCATTTTTGGTTTTGGTTTTCCGTTTTTGTTTTTAAAATTTTAAAAGTAGGTTTATTTGATAACCAATTTTGGTTTTTGTTTTTAAAAACATTTTTAAAATATTAAAGAAATTCTATAAACTAAAACTAAAACAAGTAGCTTTTAAATTTTTTTTCTTTTTTCTGGAAAAGTGCTAGAAAAGTTATAAAACACACCATAAATAAAGTTCAAATCCAAAAATTAGAAATAATATCAATAATATTCTAAAATAATTTTATTTTATTAAATATTAAAAAGATAAATTTTGATTTTTTAAAAAACCAAAAACCATTATCAAACGCATTTTTAGTTTCTAGTTAAAATAAAAAAAAACAGTTATCAAACATGTATAATTTTTATTTTTTAGAACAAAAAATCAAACACCAAAAACTAAAAATAAGAAACAAAAAACAAAATGGTTTTCGAACGGTTCCTTCAATATCAGTTTTCTATTTTCCATTCTTCTTCCTGACGAAACTTGTAGGACAGCCATTTTCCTTTTACCATTTGTTTCTAACATCAAATATATGGTAGAATTTCAGAGTAAATTCATTATATCACAAGTGGTGAATCAATATGGCTGTCAATTTTTCAGGTTGCTCTGGTTCCGGGAGGTGCGTTCGGTGACGACACGTGCATTCGAATTTCGTATGCTGAATCCCTTGGTATATTGCAGGATGCTGTGGAGAGAATTAAGAAAGCACTTGAAGCAGTTAGGCCTGCTGTTTCTGTTTAAAAACAACTAACATATGGATTATAATACAATCCCTTCAGTTAGTTTCTATTCAGATTGATAATTTTAGCTGCTGAAATTTGTATTCTAGCGTTTGTGTTGAAATAAGTAATACAATTCTGTTGTTTCAAAATAAAATAAAAGTAATTCAATTCAGGAACATTTGCGTTAAAATAAGTAGACCCATTGCCTTGTTCTTTTTTTTTTTTTTGAGAATTTTGCCAAAGTAAATATAGCTCATCAATTAGTATATATCTTCCACCAAGAGGTTTCCGATGAACTAAAAAAAGGAAATTTGTGTTAGATAGTAAAGGAATCCTATCTATTTAACGTGATTGAATAAGTTATTCTATTAAACGTGATTGAATAAGTTATTTACTATATTTGAATTTTCTAAAATTTTGACATTTGTAACTTTTTTTTTTTTGTTGGGATGCAAAGTATTTCACATTAGTTAAATAAAGGGAAGATCGTGGATATATAAGCGATGACAAACTATCTCTATTGGTATTGGATTTTTTGGGAGATGCCCAAAAACAAAGGCATGAGGGTCTAGATCCAAAGTGGACAATATCATATCAATGTGAAAATTCAGGTAGGATTGTCATCTTTATCAATTGGTATCAGAGTTGTGTCTCAAGCATAACCAGGTCGATAAATCACCTTGGTGTAGAATAAAGACGTTTGGAGCCTGAAGATGAAAATTTGTGGTAGATTTACCAGACTAGAAGTTTGGTTTGGATGCGAGTTAGACAAATTGACTAGCGGTGGACTCTCAGGAGAAGTGGAATTAGTCGGACATAATAGTCGTTGTGGAAATCCTGTCTATCTGCATCCAGACGAATTGACTATTTGAGGGGAGGTTCGGTGGAACTTTGTTCAAGGGGAGGATTGTTGGGATTCAAACAGAGTATTCCACATTGGTTAGATAAGGAAAAGATCATGGGTATATAAGTGATGAGAATGAAGCCTTTTGGGAGATGCCAAAAATCAAAGCCATGGGGTCTAGGCCCAAAGTTGACAATATCATATCAATGTGTAGATTCGAGTAGGGTTGTCATCCTTATCATTTTTTTACTCATAAAAATCTCCCCCCAAAAAAGAGTAACAATTCATTCCTTACTGATTGGACCAAATTTGGCCAACTTTTATGTGCTTATTTCTTGTTAGTTTGAATGTTTTCATATTTAATAAATCCATATTTTGCAGAAAATATATCAAATAGGGCGTTTGAAGAAACTACATCGAAATACAGTTCCAACCCAACAAACTAGAGGTCAATCGGACACCTGAGCAAAAGGATATTACAAAAACAAAAATATTGCGCAGCTGCCTAGGGTTAGCCACGAGTCGCGCGCTAATCATTATAAAAACGGTAGTTTTCTCATTTTTAGGTTATTGGGATCTAGAGATCTTCGAATAGGGCGCCGTCATTTGCTACTTTTTCATCTATTTCTAGTTTTCTCTCATCTCATTAGATTTTGGTGTTTAGGCCAGCTTCATTATTTTGATGATTGGCTAGACTCTCAACGCCGTTTCGAGTTATAGACACGGTACAATCTTATTTCGTGAGATCTTTATAATGTTCCAGCATGGTCTATCTTTAGATTCTTGTTCATATTCATAGCATATGTTCTTTTGTTGATAGATTGATAACGTATTGCTTTCAATTGAATGTATGACCATTAGATTTAGCTAATAATAGATAAGTTGCGTGTATGCATAGAAGTAGAGTTTGTCTCTTAATTTATGTAGTTTGTATGTTAGGACCTAAGAATCAAGAGAATGAATTAGTCAAATTAGGAGTGCACGCCTAGTTTAATTAATTTATCTTAATCAATCCATATAACTTAAAGTGGTTAGTTACGTTAGTATGGAACGCTATCGTGCCCAGCTAATCGAGTTAATTGTGAATTAGAGGACCTAAGATTACTTAAGGGCTTTGACGGCTTCTCCGATAAGGTCAATTAGGTAGTAATTGTCGGATAATTTATTTCATTAGGTCATCTATGATAAAAAATGTCATTGTTACTTTTGTTTACCTCGATTCGATGCCCAAGGTTTAATCTCTATCCTTTACTTTTATTATTTTAGTGATTTTATTTTCATTCTCCCAAATCTCCCTAAAAGTTTGTGTCAAATAAGTAAATTAAAAATAAAGAAATTAAGTTTTTCAGATCCCTTGTGGTTCGACTCGGTCCACTATTAAATACTATAAATATTTTACTTTAGATTGAAATTTATAAATGTATTTGATAGACCACTTGACAAGGTCTTGTTAAATTGGCGCCGTTGCAGGGGAGCTGTCAATAATTTGATTTCTTAATTTTTATTTTCTAATTATTATTTTATTTTATTTTTTTCTTTTTAGATTCTTAACCTGTTTATTTTAATGGCTAACAATTTTTCATATTTTGGAGAATATGCCCCAAGGAAGAATGAGGTAAGTGATGTAAATTCACAA
>JBBMKA010033148.1:13011-23813 GCA_037833695.1 Sechiopsis laciniata
CTCATCAAAATTAAATAACCTGTTTGTGGATTTTGAAAATTTAATTAAGCTTATTAAATACTACTCCCACCTATGCCATTCATATTTTGTTATCTAGTTTTTAAACCTGTTTAAAAACTGAAGGGAAGTTTTGAAAGCAAAAATAAATAGTTTTTGAAAAACAAGGCACAATTAAAAAAAATAGTTTTAAAAAACGAAATAATTATCAAACATGGCGTAATGATTCAGTATAATGAAAAGCAAAGAACAAGCATACTTCGATTCCATCGGGAAAGCAACGCCAAAAGAAGTCGGGCCTTGGCCATCCAATTGCATTCTTAGAAGTCTCTGTGAGAATTCCCGTTACGAACACAGAAAGGAGAATACCTGTAGTACATGCTAGAAGCTCAGCGAAAGGATTATCTAAATTCAAAGCTTAATCAATTATGTTTTGAGGGATCTTTACCTAAGATGGCATCGTGAAGATCATAAGCGTCTCTCCGACGCATATACACCACCAAAAATATTGCAATTGGCAACACAATCCCATACAACTAAATAATTCAACACACTAAAATTATTAGGCTTTTTATTCCACAAAGGATTGATTCTATGGAAAAGAGATTTGTTTTAGTTTGATTTGGTAGACGTCTTTGAATAACTTGGTGGGTTAAAATTTGTTTTTGAACGAGTGCATCAATTCACTACAAGAAGTTTGAATTCTAATTCTACCCAAAATTAACCAATCGACTAAATGATAATATGGATAATGTTGAGCTGGATTCAATTAGCATTCAGGCTGTGACAGAAAAAAGATTGAAGATGAATAAAAAAACAACATAGCCTAGTTAAAATAAACATGATTTTGTAGAGCCATTTATTTGCTTCATCCATCTCGTTGGGATACAAACCAACAAAGTAGTATTAGATTATGTGAGGATTGATCTCAAAACTAATTAGTGATGCGAGGGAGTAACCCACCTATCTTATAAATATTAGAAAGTCTCCTTACTTTTCCAATATGGAACAATAGTGGGATTCTCAACATGACTCTATTAAGATGGAGCCTCTTCTGGGTTAATTATTCTTGAATCGAATCTCAATTTCATTTTTATTGGACTGAATGCCCGTTTTGGTTTTACATACTCTAATACCATACTAGATAGTGTGGACATCCATTTCAAAACTTGGATGTCTACATTATCTGATAAAGGACGACAAACCTACCTGAATCTCTATATTGGTATGATATTGTCCACTTTGGGCCTAGGCCCTCATAGCTTTGTTCTTGGGTCTCACCCAAAAAGCCTCATACTAATGGAGATGTTTTTCTTCCCTTACAAACCCAAGAACTACCACTTATTTAACCAATGTGGGATTACCACACACTTTGTTTGTATTCCTAACAATCCTCCACTCGAACAAAGTACTGCGCTGAATTACACTTGAGCACACATTTACTCAAACCACGAATCCTTCCGAATTACACTTGAGCAAGCGGTAAAGACCAACCACGGATCCACTTGATTTATGCTTGAGCGCATAGCAGCTACCCCTCACTGAGGCAACCATTTCAGAAGCACTCCTACATTGGAGTACACAGATGCCCAATCACGAGCACATTCAGAAGCATTCCCACTGGAGCACACATTAGGCGGCTCCACGAATTTTCATTATGACTATTTCATATCCCTTCCATATTGAGACTCACAAATCTTGTTTCATACTTGAGGTTCTTCTGATATGGCTAAGTTAGGAGCATAGCTCTGATACCACTTGATAAAGGACGACAAACATACCCGAATCTTCACATTGGATATTGTCTACTTTGGGCCAAGGCCCTCATGGCTTTATTCTTGGGTCTCACCCAAAATGCCTTATACCAATGAAGATGTTTGTCTTCCTCTATTAACTCAAGATCTATCCCTTATTTGACCAATGTGGGATTCTACAACACTTTGTTTGTATTCCCAACATTATTTAATAAATAATCACACATTGATTAGATGAGAGGAAGATTATGGATATATAAGTGATGACAACTATCTCCATTAGTATGAGACATTTGGATGAAACAAAAAACAAAGGCATGCTGGCTTAGAAACCAATTGATAAAGATGATAGAGGATGGTTGATATATACACATGATCTTCCCTTATCTAACCAATGACTACATATATATCCGACTAACTCGTCTTGTCCTAAGAGTACACCGACCGACATGACTAAGTTAGGGGCATATCTCTAATACTAATTGATAAGAATGATCACAAATTCACAACTCTCGATCAATCTTCACATTCGTATGATATTGTCCACTTTGGACAAAACCTCCTGACTTTGTTTTTGGTTTCACCCAAAAGAACTCCTACCAATGAAGATAGTTGTCATCACTTATATACCTATGATTTTTTCTTTAACTAACCTATGTGAGACAATTTTGTTTGTTAATTATTCAAATTTTTACCAATACTTAGAATGGAGTCCAATAAAGTCATAGTTTATGAGTGTTTATGGCCAGGGGATCAAACTGGGGACCTTACTAATTTAATGACCATGATGACAAACACTTATGATAAGTGTTAGACATCTTATGTTCGTTTTTTTCAAAAAATTCTTCGCTGTTTTTTACATCTGTGTTTTTAAAAATTATGATTTTGGTTGTCATCAAAGCACAACCATAGTTGTAGTGATTCATTCATTCCCCCATAATTTTATTTCCTCTATAACCATTTTTCATTATTCTCACAATCATTCTTTGCACTCCAAAGATAGATAACGATTCTCAAACCACCACCCGTTCCTTTGTATTCCCGTTTGTATGCGATTGAGACGGTATAATTGTACTTCTGGTTTTTGGTACAAAATTGGAATTATGATGCTGCTCCTATTTTTCTTTATCAAAGAGCTTTCTTTCTCTCCCTCGTATGCTACTTGCATACTTTTACATCAATTAAGTTTCTTTTTTTTTCAAAAACAAAACTAGAATGAAAGAAATAAAAAGTCTAAAAAAAAAAAGAAAAGAAAAATTGAATCAAGTTTCTGCCACGTCACAAGTGGCAGCAGTCAATAATTAACTCAAAATATAATCTTGGTTTGGTATAGAATCAAAATATGATATTGTTAGAAATTAAGCTAGATTCATAACACAACACATAATAATTCTTTATTACAGTCCTAGATCAAATCTCTACAAAGTATAAAAAATTGAATACAAATAATAAGAAAGTGGTGGATGAGACTTACAGGAACAGTCCAAAAGGGAACAGTGACAGACATCAAAGGATATTTAAGATGGGCGATCATATCTTTCCCCACAAACCGCTTAAATGGATGGATTAAGTAAATCCCCAAATACATAAACATCAGAACCAACAACATCAACCAGTCCATCCGCCGGCTTCTTGCGGAGGCGCCGGTAGCGGCTTCGCCGGCGGCCGCAGTAGGACAATTCCGGTGAGGTTCACTCATTGGAAAAGGCAAAAACAAAAAAAGGAGAGAAAAAAGGGAGGAATAGTTGGGAAAATTCCGGTGATTATTTTGGGTTTGTAAAATAAAGTTCAAAAGTGGACAAATAGTTGGACACGTTTCAAAGAGATTGAATGCCAGATTGCAGCTGCTAAACTAAAACGTGTGCATGCATGAATAAAGCTTATTTTGGCGACAGAGAGAAATGACATTAATTCCGGCAATTCTGTCGCCGGTTTTTAATTTCTAAGTCGGGTTGTTAGGGACTTCATTCATCTTCATAAAATATTGTCTACTTTTACATATAAATTTTCATAATTTTATTACTTTTTTTGTCATAACTGCCTTCATTGTGTATTTAAGATCTTCGTGTTAACTTAAAAATATAAAATTTTAATCACATGCATTAGCATTAACAATCTTTATGTTTATAGAAGAGACCTCCCATCAAACAAAATACACTCAAATCATACGAAGTTAATTTTTTTTGACCTAGACCAAGAATCATCGTAAAGTGACTTAAGTGTTGAAAGAGGGTCTTAGAGTGCTTAAAGTGATCGGTTCAATCCATTGTGGCCACCTACCTAGAAATTAATTTCCTACGAGTTTTCTTTACATTCAAATGTTATAGGATCAGACGTGACATTAGTCGAGGTAAATCAAGAGTGGAGCTCTGATACTATTTGTTAAGGACAATGAATATCCACATACTTCCACATTTGATATGATATTGCTTACTTTCGACATAAGCGATTATGACTTTGTTCTTAGTCATCACCTAAAAACATCATATCAATGAAATTATTGTCCCCTACTTATATAGCTAAGATTTTTCTTTTAACTTAACAATGTATGATTTTATTCATATACATTAGCATAAAAAACGGTCTAACAAATGCTTTATTGGATCCTAGTTTAAAATGTTGTAATGGGTATTGCTGCAGATCCTATTGAAAATGAAATGAAATCTTATAACATTTATGAGTTGATAATCAATTTGATATATGTTTTTTAATTAATTTGAAATTTGTTTTTCATCTCCGTTTCTTTTTGATTGATTTTGCATTTTGTACTTCATTTTCATGTTTGCTATTCGTTTCAATTTTGGCGTTTACCACTCGTACGAGAGGGGTTGGAGAATAATTCTTTGTCCAATACCCTCTGCTCATATATGCCGACGAAGCCGTCTTCCGTCGGTGTATTTACTCATATATATATCTAAGGAGAAGGTATTTCATCAGAATATATGATCCAATACGCCGACAAAACCTTTTTCCATCGGCGTACATGTGTATTACGACCGACAATGACTTTTTTTGTCAGCATGTTGGTCCATATACCCCAACGAAATACCTTCTCCTTTGGCATATATGTTAAATGTTGAATAAACTTTAATCCTATATTTTAATGTATTTGGAATATTATTAGTAGGCCTTTAATTAAGAAATTGATGAGTTTAATTACGAAGTTGATTAAGAAATTAGTGGATCCTTAATTTAGGAATTAGTGAGAAACATTTTTGGTAAATGAAAAGTCAAATATGAAAAAACCTTGGAGACTAAGTTTGTAATAGACTATAAATAGAATACACATTCCATTACAGCAAAGTAAATCAAGCAAGAGAGAAAAATATTGAGAAAGTAATAGAGGAATATAAAAAAGTGTTTGTAGAGAATTTGTGAGTGCTTTTGTCTCTCCAATCACGAAGCGAAAAGCTTACGCGATTGTGTTATTTGTTTTGTTATTCGCTTGTCATCCATTACAAATTAGTATCAGAGATTTAACAAATTTGTTATCAGAGCTAATGGCAAACGTGACGGGTCAAATGTTGCTGCAACGATTGAAGAAGGAAAATTACGAGAATCGGATCATTTAGATGAAAGCTCTTCTCGACTCTCATGATGCATGAGAAGTGGTCGAAGAAGGTTTCATTGAACAAGCAAATACCGCGTACTATACGAAAAATCAAGCCAAAATGTTGAAATAGACTGATTGAAGGATAAAACGACATTATACATGTTGTTTCAAGCAGTTGATGAGTCGGGTTTTGAGAAGATTGCGAGTGCAACTACTTCAAAAGAAGCGTGGGAAAATTTAGAGAAGGTGTTCATATGAGTCAAGCAAGTGTATTCTCCAAACTCTTCGCGGCGAGTTGGAGAGCATAAGATGAAGGAGTCAGAAAGCGTATCTGACTGTATCACGCGTGTACAGACGGTGGTGAACAAACTCAATCGCAACGGAGAAAAGCTAAACAATACGCGAGTTGTGGAAAAGATTTTGAGATCGTTGACCAATAATTTCGAGAATGTGGTGTGTGCAATAAAAGATTCAAAAGATCTTGCGACACTCACTGTTGACGAGCTTGCCGGTTCTCTTGAGGAACACGAGCAATGCAAGAAAAAAAAGAAGTAGGAATCGCTAGAGCAAGCGCTTTAAGCCAAGGTGCCACTCAATGATGAAAAGCGATAGTCATGAAGAGAAGGGACAGTCGAGCCAACAGAATTGGCGCGGAAGCGGACGTGTTCGAGGAAGAGGCAGTAGATCGAATCATTCAAATATTGAATGCTATAAATGTCACAAATACGGTCATTATGCTTGCAATTCCGACAAATGTTACAATTGCAGAAAAGTGGGGCATTTTGCAACAGTTTGCCGAGCGGATAAAAGGGTTGAAGAAATAACCAACTTGGCATTAGAAGATGATGCGAATGAAGGTTTTCTCTTAATGACGAAGAATGATGATAGCGCCAACAATGAAATTTTGTGGTATCTCGACTTAAGGGTAAGCCATCATATGTGCAGTCATGAGCATCTATTCAAAGAGATGGGGAAAATTAAAGATGGTCATGTATCTTTTGGCGATGCGTCAAAAGTAGAGGTAAAAGGCAAATGTACGATTTCTTATTTGTAAAAGGATGACTTAGTAGGGTCGATCCAAGATGTTTCTTATGTACTAGATCTCAAAGCAAATATTTTAAGTTTGGGGCAACTCACAGAGAAGGATTTCTAGATATTTTTGAAAGACCGGCTGTTACACTTAAAGGACAAGCAAGAACGTTTGATTGCTTAAGTCGAGATGAGAAGAAATTAGATGTATAGACTGAATTTGAGAAGCGTGCGAGAAAAGTATTTATGAGTTGATGTAGAAGATAAGACATCGCTTTGGCATCTTCGCTTTGGACACTTACATCATGGTGAACTAAAAGAGTTAGTAAAGAAGGATATGATGCACGGGGCTACCTGACATGGACTACGAGGGAAAGTTTTATGAAGAATTCATGCTCAACAAGCATGCGAGAACCTCGGTTCAGAAGAAAGTGGAATATCGGGCAAAGCTACCCTTCAAAATGATTCATACTGACTTATGCAGACTAACTACCCCCAGATCTTTCAGTGGTAAAAGGTGCTTCTTTTTTTTTCATTGATGATTTCTCATGGAAAACTTGGGTGTATTAATTTTTGAAAGAAGTATTCGAAGCATTCAAAATGTTTAGAGTGAAGGTAGAGAAGGAAATGGGTAGATAGATCAAAGTTGTACGATCTGATAGAGGTGGCGAATATACTTTGACGCTTTTCATGGAGTATTGCGAGAAGCAATGCATAAGGAAATTTCTAACTGCACCATACACTCCTCAACAAAATGGTGTGGCCAAGAGAAAAAACTGAATAATTCTTGATATGGTTCGAACAATGCTCAAGAGTAAAATAATGCCAAAAGAATTTTGGGCAGATGTAGTGCAGTGTGCAATTTTATGTGCAATATTGATGTCCATATGCGAAGCTAGACGATCAGACACTCCAAGAGGCATGGAGCCAACAGAGGCCGACAGATTCTCATCTCAGAGTATTCAGTAGTGTGGCTTATGAACACATAGTAGATCAACGAAGAACGAAACTCGAAGACAAAAGCAAGAAGTATGTTTTCATATGGTATAATGAGAAAACAAAAGGGTACACGCTACTTGACCTAACAAGCAAGAAGGTGATGGCGAGTTGCCATGTGTGAGCAAATGAAGAAAGTAAATAGGAATGGAACACTTCGGTAGAAGTTGGCATCGAAGTTGGAGAATTTTCAGTTGTTGCATCAACAAGTATGCCAAAAAGTGAAACTTGCGATGATGAAGATGAACCGCAAAAACTTAGAATACGGAATTTGCAAGATTTGTACGATGCGACAGATGAGGTACATCTTGTATGTCTTTGACAGATGCTGAAAATATTAGCTTTGAAGAAGCAGTGCGAGACAAGAAGTGACAAGCCGCCATGGATGAGGAGATTAATTAGATTGAGTGGAATAATACATGGAAGCTAACAGAATTGTCGAAGGCAAGTTGTTGAAAGATGGAATTCAAATTCTTAAAATTATTAACATTATTCATTTAATAATGAACCCAACAATAGGTTTAAATAGACTACAAGAGATGACTTAATTATAAAAGGAAAAGTTACAACCTAATCATAAAAGGAAAATACGATCTAATAATAAAAGAAAAAGATACTACCTAGTCATAAAAGGAAAAGATAGCAAATAATATTTAATCTAATTCTTAAAGGAATAAATAATTAAAAAGATCAAGATAATAAAATAAACATAAACTAACACTCCCCTTCAAGCTGGATTGTATATGGAATACAAGCCAAGCTTGGAGTTAAATTGATCAGAATTGATCATTGTGATGATGATGCGCCAATTGGGATGATTATGCGCTAATTCAGATGATGATATAAATTGGGATGATGCGCCGCCAACTGGGATGAGTGCTGCCAGGGGCAACTGGATGAGTGCTGCTAGGGCCAATTGGATGAGTGCTGCCAGAGCCAACTAGATGAGTGGTGCCAAGGCCAATTGGGATGAGTGGTGCCAGGGCCAATTAGGAAAGCTAGTCAGAGCCAATTAGGAAAGCTGGTCAAGGCCAATTAGGAAAGCTGGTCAAGGGCAATTGGAAAAGCTGGTCGGGTCAATTGGGAAAACTGGTCAGGAGTAATTAGGAAAGCTGGTGCCAATTAGGAAGATGAGCCAATTTGAAATATGAGAAAGAAGTTTTTAAGGAAGGAATTTGAATGATATCATAGCCTTATTATTCTTTTTTTTTTTTTTTTTTTTTATTTTTAATTTTAGGAAAAGAGGAAGAAAGTGATGAAGAAATAGAAAATGAATAAGGAGAAGAAAAAAAGTCTACCTCGGATCGAAAGGAAAAATTTGAAGCTCTGATATCATGTTGAAAGACTGAATTCAAATTCTTCAAATTCTTCATTAAATAATGAACCCTACGATGGGTTTAAATAGACTACAAGAGATTACCTAATTATAAAAAGAAAAGATACAATCTGATCATAAAAGGAAAAGATGACCCAATAACAAAATAAAAAGATACTACCCATAAAAGGAAAAGATAGAAAATAATATTTCATTTAATCCTAAAAGGAATAAATAATTAAAAAGATGAAAATACTAAAATAAACATAAACCAACACAAGTCAGCCCATTGGTGTGAAGTTGGTGTTCAAGAAGAAGATGAATGCTCAAGGCAAGAGAGAGCGCTACAAGGTGCGACTTGTTGCTAAGGGATACAAGAAGAAAGCGGGAATCGACTATGATGAAGTCTTTGCTCCCGTTGCGAAAATGAAGACAATTAGATTACTCATTTCTCAAGCGGCTCAATTCAGATGGCCAGTATTTCAAATAGATGTCAAGACGACATTTTTGAACAGCATGCTTGAAAAGGAAGTGTACATTGAGCAACAACCCGAATATATGAAAGTTGGAGAGGAGAAGAAAGTGCTAAAATTAAAGAAAGCGCTTTATGGGTTGAAGCAAGCATCGCGACCTTTGAATACTCGCATTGATACGTATTCAAGGAGAACGGTTACAAGCAGTGTCCCTACGAGTATGCGCTCTACACAGAGAAGAGTGGAGGTAATGTGATATTTGTTTCTCTTTATGTTGATGACCTTATTTTTATGGGTAACAGTGATGTGGTGATAGAAAGTTGAAGAGCACAATGACGCGAGAATTTGAGATGATTGATTTAGGCTTCCTGAAGTTTTTCCTCGATTTGGAAGTTAAACAAGAAGAGACGGATATTTTTGTATCGCAAGAGCAATATGCGAAGGAGATTTTGAAAAAGTACAAGATGGCGAATTGCAACTCAGTTTCAATACCAATGGAACCAGGTACGAAACACTCGAAGTTCGATAAAGGAGAACAAGTGGATGCGAGTAGATACCAAAGTTTGGTGGGAAGCCTTCGCTATCTCACATGCACAAGGCCGGATCTCGCATTAAGTGTTGGTATTGTAAGTCGGTTCATGAAGAACTCATTTATTCGCATTAGAAGGTATTGAAGCGAATTCTGCGATACATCCAAGGAATGGTGTCACTTAGGATGTATTATTCTAAATCAGAAGACTACAAGTTGATGGGTTACTCTGACAGCAATTGGTGTGGAGACATAGATGGTTGGAAAAGTACTTCTAGATACGCATTCTTTATGGGCAACATAACATTTACTTGACAGTCAAAGAAACAACCGATCATGAAGCTTTCTACATGCAAAGCTGAATATGTTGCAGGTTCTTAGTGCGTATGTCATGCGATATGGATGAGAAATTTATTAAGCAAAATGAAGCTAAAGAAACTTGGTGCAACAGTGATTCAAGTTGACAACAGATCAAAAATTGAGTTAGCAAAGAATCCAGTGAATCATGAAAGAAGCAAACACATTGATGTTCGTTTTCATTTTATTTGAGATCATGTGAAGGAAGGAACGTGGAATTGTTGCATGTTGCGAGCCAAGATCAAGTTGTGGATATCTTCACAAAGCCGTTGCCGAAAGTATTGTTCGAAAAATTCAAGAAGATGATTGGCATGATGGATGGCAGAAGCCTTTAAGTTTATGGAAGAGTTTTTTTTAATAAACTTTAATGCTATATTTTTAATGTATTTGGAATATTGTTAGTAGGCCTTTAATTAAGGAATTGATAGTTCTTATATAAGAAGTTGATTAAGGAATTAGTGGATCCTTAATTTAGGAATTAGTGGAAAACATTTTTGGTAAATGAAAAGTTAAATATGGAAAAACCTCGGAGACTAAGTTTGTAATAGGCTATAAATAGAATGCTCCTTCTATTGAGCAAAGTAGAGCAAGCAAGAGAGAAGGATATTTAGAAAGTAATAGAGGAATATAGAAGAGTGTTTGTAGAGAACTTGTGAGTGTTTTGTCTCTCAAATCACGAAGCGAAAAACTTACGAGATTGTATTATTTGTTTTGTTATTCTCTTGTTGTCAATTACAAATTAGTATAGAGTTTTAACATTAAATATGAACATAAATATGAAAATGCTAAAGTTTTGCAT
>JBBMKA010033168.1:0-23805 GCA_037833695.1 Sechiopsis laciniata
TATATATATATATATTTATGGATGTAAAGCAAAAATGGTACAAGTGCATAATTTGTATGCAAAGGATAGAAAACGTAATTTTATGAAAATTTGAAAATTAGGAGGGCATTAACATAACAATATCAATATTCATTAATCAAATTGCTTGCTTAAATTGTTTATTTTCATAGGAGACAGGGTCGGAACGTGACCGTTAATCCCCATTTAAATAGAAAATGGAATGTATTCTCATCTCTTGAATCTCCCTTTTATACATTTTTTTTTTAATTATTATTATTATTATTATTTTTTTTTTTTATCAATTTAATATTTAGTTATAGTTTTTTTCTTTTGTAGAAATATTTATTAAAATGTACATTTTCTACAATAATTAGCTAAAACCAATAGGTATTTTTCATGAAAAATTAACTATTTAAAAATATTATTAAAAACTACTTATAAAAATTAAAATTATAAGAAAAAAAGTAATAAATATAGATTTCTCGCGGGTAACTAGATCCTGCCAATTATAGAGAATCCCATCCCCATTTTTGTGAAAAAATGCGAATTTCGCAAAGACGAGTATTGATTTTGGTGGCAGAAATGGAGATCCATAAGTCATTTCTCGGTCCAACCCCGCCCTGTCACATGGACATCTCTAGCTATGTTATTTATTTTTTTAATTATCTAAATAAATTATTTAATTTCTATTAATTTACAATTTTAAATTTTTTAGAAATATGGTTAAAAAAATATTTTTATCATTCATTATCATTAACTTCAAACTTAGAGTATAAATTAACTAATATTATTGAAATTTTTATGAACGAAAATTGAATCAATATCCAAAATGTTATTATCAAATGAGTGGATGCCGCAATTGGTTATTTTATTTGGTGTTAATAGGGTTTTTGTTGTCCCCTCCCCCAATTTGTACTAAAAAAATCTAAAATGTTATTTAAATCTCCATAAATTATAAATTTAGTATTTATAGTTTAAAGAAAGTTGCAATTTAATCTCTATAATCTTAAAAAGTAAAGTTAAATCTAGTTGATTTTGAGAAAACTAGAATTTAATCTCTCTAATTTAAAAAAATATAATTTTAATCTTTTATATTTGTTGGCTAGTTTTTTTTTTTTTTTTGATACAAAATATTGGGGAGGGAGATTTGAACCTGCAACCTCAAAGTTACTAGGTTGTACAAGATGACAATAGAGCTATGCTTTGAGTATAGTTAATTATTCATGTGTCGATAATTATAATATGAGTTCATTTATGAGTTAAACCATGATTAAATAAAAAATTAGATCATTTACTTACCAATGCATACTTAATTTATTAACGATTATGAAGGATATATATACTGAAGTTTTATCCAATCACAAAATCAAAATTTTAATTTTTAAAATTATAGGGAATAAATCATAAATTTAACTAATAATAGAGACTAAATTATAAATTCATTAAGCATTGAAACTAAATTTATAATTTAGCTTTTGTATTTATTTTGTTGGTTAGAATAAATACAAAACCCTTTTAAGCTAATCATTTGGGTAAAAGAGCCTACGTGTTGAATCTCAATATAAGATTGAACTTGTGTTAATATTTTGAATTTTGAGGCACATAAAGTTTGAAAAGTTAGAAATTAGTAGATGATTTTATGAACAATATCTTCACCAAAGCTAATAGTCTCTAAGGTGCAATTGGATTTAAGAATTAGGAGAGGAGATGGACGAAGGGAAATAACTTTAACTACATTTTTAATGTATTACAATAACTCCTCAATTATTGTTCAACACCACATCCAATATCTTATTCAATTCTAAAAAAAAAAAATAAAAAAATAAAAAAAAATAAAAATTACTAACACTTCTAACTATTAATTTACCATTTAACCTCACTAATTTGTTACCGTGAAAAATTAGTTTAAGTGATTATGTTCAAAAAAGTTATGAATTTTAACTGCTAGGATTTTTTTTTTAAAAGGAGTGGTTAATAATTACTCCTTAACAACCCTTCATTTTTTAGTAAACAATCACCCTTAACTTGTTTTATTTACTCTTTAATTTCTTTTATCAAATTTTACATTAAATTTCATATCAAATTTATCACTCAATCAATATTAATCACAATTTCTAAATAAGTAGTTGATTACTCCACTACTATTAACTTTAATCTCAAAACAAGAAACTGTTACTCCACTATTATCAACTCTAATTTCTAAACGAGTAATTACCTACTCCAAACTACTATCAACCACTTCATTTTCATACCCTCTACTCCACTCTATTCCACTATTTTCTACTAAAAACAAACACACTCTTACATACACTATTCTAATTGTTGAAGTTATTATTATTATTTATTATTTTTTTAACCCACCAAGATCAGTTACATACATTATTCTAATTCATCAAGTTTTTTTTTTTTCTCATTTGTTCTTATACACCATTTATATCCACACCGACAGACATAAGTATTAATTTTTTTTAAAACAAATACACGAGTAAAACGGTTTTTGTTTGAGTTTAATACAATTCATTTTGAGTAATTTTCTTTTTTTGAAATTTGTGGCTAGCCGCGCACTTTTATTAATGGACCGAAATATGGATTGAAACGAAAAACCCAAATTCTCACCTTTTGATTTTGATGTAAAAATTAATATGTAGGTAAATGGTTAGTATAAATTAAATTTATTATTTTAAGTACTTTAAATCTTCTTTCATCACTAAATTACTTTTTGATAATTATTATTTTTTAAGTAAATTATATAATAGGTAGTATAATTTTTTAGTATATGAAATATTATTATGATTATTAAAGTAGAAAATATGTAATTAAGTAGTTCTAAAAAAAACATGTAATTAAGTATACCTTTTTTAGTTTAAATTATAATCTTTTTGTTGTAAATTAAAAATAACTATTTTTTAATATAACAACACTATCTAGAGTTGTGAATCTAAATTTAGGAGCGATTGGATTTTGTGTGGAAGAGATGAGAGAAAGAAGAAGAAGTTGAGATTTTCTAACTGGATGTTTGTTTTTAGTACATCGAAATCTCCTCAACTCCTCCTAAATCTTCCATTTAATATCACATCAAATATTTTATATAATCTTATCCAATTTCACATTAAACATTTTTTCTAATTTTCAACTATATAATATAATGCGTAAAAAAATACCATATAATATAAATTTAATTATCTTTTATTAATCTTATCTAAGTTCATATCAAATCTTTTTTAATTTTCAACCATACAATGTAAAATAAAATATACTAAATTTATTCATTATTACAAATATGCACTGAGTTGAATTTTTTATATTTTAATTTTTTATATTTTAATTATCAGTAAAAGTTTAAAATACCAATCTACATGGTTAAATTAAAAAAAAAAAAAACAATAATATATATAAAAATAAAATATATTTTTTGGAAAAAAAATCGGCCGACCTAAAAGAGATAAAAGGTTCAAATAAACAAAAAATGTTACAAGATGTGAATTCGGTAACATTCCTTTATTTGTATGCAATGAGATCAGGAAGCATAGTTTCACGAAAATTACGAGGGCATTAACGTAACAACGCCAATATTCACAATTTGCCATATTTTTTTTTATATAAATAAAAATGACTTACATGTTCATTTTTAATTTTCTATTTATTAACCATTTGATAAATTTGGAATATGATTAAAAATTATTATATCAAAGTTAACATAAAATTTATAGTATAAATTAATATTATATAAAATTTAAGAACGAAGATTGAATTAATATCTGAAATATTATTTAAATCTTCTTATATTTTGAGTAAATTGTAAATTTAGTTAAAATAATTTAAAGAAAATAACAATTTAATTTTTATAAATTAAAAAAAATTAGAATTGAATCTATGTTTTTAAAGAGAAAAGAAAAAGAAAAAAGAATAGATTTTAGAGAATTTAATCTCTTTATAGAAAAAAGTTAAATTTTAATATCTGTGATTTTGAAAATTACAATTCTTTTTTTTTTTTTTGAGAATTTTGAAAATTACAGTTTGATTCATATATTTAGATAATTTTATTTTTTTTAAATATCGAGTAATTGATTTGATTGTTTGCTATAATCCAGGTCTAAAACCACATTTTATCAAATCACGAGAATCAATTTTTTTAACTGTAAATCATATATTCTAGTTTTGAAATTTATAATGTTTCATTTTCTATTTATTTGAATGATAAATTAAACCTATTTATTCAAACGAGTTACGAAATTTTCAATTACGTTTTTCCCTTTTGTTCCTTTTACGCCGCAGAGAAGAAGAAAGAAGAATACGACACAGAAACCCTAATAACAAGCTCTCTCTAATGGCGGATGAACTTTCCCCAGTAGTTTCTTTTTCTTTGTAAATTTCAAAAAAATTAAAAGAGCGAATCGATAATTTCAGATTCCAGAAAAACAAGAATCCAATCGGAAATCGAAATCGAAATCTCTTGTTCTTGTAATCTAATGGCGGAAGATAAACAGCCGCCGGAGACTGAACAGAGCACCGCCACATGGGGGACTTGGGACGAGCTTTTACTGGCGTGTGCCGTAAAACGCCATGGATTCAAGGATTGGAGCTACGTCGCCATGGAAGTCCAGGCTCGTTCTTCTCTCCCGAATCTCTTAATCTCCGCTCGTAACTGCGAACTCAAATTCCTTGACCTCAAACGCCGGTTTCATTCCAAGGTCGATTCCGCCGTTGATGAGTTGAAGAAACTCCGCGTTGCCGAACTCCGGCGAGAGGTTCAGCGCTATGACGTTTCAATCAAGTAAATCTATATGAATTTGTCTCGTTTTTTTTTCGATTTTAAACGTTATTTTCATCTTATTATTTTTCAGATCTGAGCTCATCGGTTTGAGATTTTCGGCAGTTCGTTGCAGTTGAAGGTCAAGAGATTGGAGGAAGATCGTGAATCAGGCCTGAACGACGACGAAACCGGCACTGGAAAACCAGATCTGAAAACGGAATCCAGAGAACAACGATCAGAAAACGACAAAGAACTCTTCGGAACAGTCGCGATTCCCGGCGCAGATTCCGACCGGGAGGATTTCTCCGTCAACCAATCCAACTCCACCGGTTCCGGTAACCGAAGAAGTACCGCCGTAAACGCCAAATCGGAAGCCAAACCGGATTTCGCCGGTTCGTACAGACCAGATCCGAACCGGAGAGCCGCCGAACCAGCCGGACCGCAGTCGGATGACGGCAGTACGGACACGGTGGTTAAAAATCCGACGTGCGACTCGTCGGAGAAGAAAAAGGAGACGGAGCGAGTTGACGACTCGGAGGCTCAATCTAACGGCGAAGTTCAGAGCTCGGCGAGTTTAACGGGAAGGATGAAGAGGAAGAGACTCTTTGAGATCTCCGGCGGTAGCAGCGGCAATGAACCTCGCCGGCCGGCCGCCTTCAAGTCACGGCGGTTCGACGAGGTTTTGCAGATGATACGGGCGCACAAACATGGCTCCTTGTTCGAATCCCGTCTTCAAAGCCAGGTAACATTTCTCCATTTTTAATTTAATATTTTATTAAAATAATACTAAATATAAGTAGGTCTAAAATTCTTTTTTATATTAAAATAAAATTAGGTAAAAATGTAATAAAAAGTTTAAAATAATAGCTAGCACTATTTATGCACATAAATATGCAATTATATAAAATATTTTTTAAAAATATATATAAAAAACATTTTTATATATTTCTCGATTTTTAATTATTATCTTAAGTAAAAATGTTTTAAAAAGTTTAAAGTAATAGATAGTACTATATGTGCGAATAATAATATGCTCTATAAATAATATAATTATATAAAATATGTTTTTATAAAAAAAATGATGATTTTGACTGATAAATAGTAAAAATGGCATATTTTTCTCTTATTGTCTATTGTATAATTGGGGCTAAATTGAAGTATAAGACTAATATAGTTAATGGATAAAATAAAGACTAATATGGTTAAAATACTATTCTAGTGGGATCCATTTCCTTTTTGTCTTTTGAACATAATGTTTAAATTTTGTGGCTCTACATTCAATAAAATTTAATGTCATCTTTAGCCTCCCTTAGCCGTTATCTGTAGAAATAGGAAAACAACCTATAAACATTTACTATAAACATTTAACTTTTGATAAAAATGAACTTCCATCAAAATGGACTGATTTTGAGATTTTTAAAAAGATTAATAACCACCTTTAAACATTGGAAGAATATGAATTAATATAAGAGATAGAAATCTAAATACATGACCCTAGCTATTTATTTAAAGCTTAAAGTTAGAAATAAAATATATAAAATTTTAGGAATTAAAATGAAATTTACATAAATAACTTCAAAGTTTTAAATAAATATGAAAAAAATTAGGATCCAAGAAGAGTAGTTATGTAAGATGAAGATAAATATTATTTTAGGCTTAGTGATTATTTTCTATGCACATTGGTAATTTCTGTAATTTGAAGATTCGTAGTACAAAAATTGATTTGACTATTTGATCCAATGCTATTAAAAGTTTTACCACCCAAAAAATTGGACAATTTCCAATAGAACATAAATAAAAAAGAGGGAATGGGGACCATTGCCTTTCATTGCTACTTTTGTTTTGGATTTTTAAAAGTTTTATTTTGATAATTAAAATACATTTGCAAAAGAATTAATGGAAAAATGGATTAGAACCTGGGCTCGGTTCATGTAAGGTTAGATAATATGTCCTAAACTATTAATGGTGCATGCAAGTTTGTCCGGCAAATAAAGAAAAAAAAGCTTAATTAATTGCCCTGAAAAAATAGTTCTTTTAATAAAAAAAATGTTGAAGTATGATTTTTTTTTTTTTTTTTTTTTTTTGAGATAAATAGTAAAGTGAAATTTAATGGTTAGATAACAAACACGAATATAATAATTAAAAAAATAGAGCATCAACATTTTATCTTTTAACTAAAGTAAACGTGAAACCCTATTTTAGTTTTTCTTCGTGAATAAACTAGTATGCAACACCCTTTTCTTTCCTAAAATAAAATTTGTAAACAAATTATTGTTCAATATTTATATTGATGAATATGAAATGACTTGTTGCTTAGATTTGTTATATACAACGTTCTAGAATTCTATGGTTTGGTAAGTGATTTTGAAATCAAGTCAAACACTCAATTCACAAAATCCTTTCTTTGAATAAAAACAACGTAATATAGGGTAAAACCGCCTTAAAAATACTTTATAAAATGTGCATTATTTGGTTTTTTTTTTTTTTTTAAGATTAATAATTATTATGGAATTATGTATGACATTTCTTTTTTTTTTTTTTTAAATCTTTCTCTTAATTATGGTCATAAGTCTTTATTATTTTTTTAATAAAAAAAAATCCAAGATCATAGGTTTTTAGGAGCACGAGAGAGATCTGAATATGTGGGTATGAACGTTAAAATATAATCATAATTAGTAGATTTATGTAAATTATAAACCAACAGTGGCCTGCCTTTTTCTTAAAATCTTCTGTGCTAATATTCTAGTCTAAGAAAGAGGAAAGGAAAGATGTGGGATTCCAATTAAGTTAGGTTTAACACAACCATCTTAAGTTGGTAGTAAAAAAAAAAAAGCTTTGAGATAATTTTGTATAAATTAATTATTTACTGTAAAATGTTGGATGGTCAATTAGTCTGTCATGTAAAAATGGTCAAATATGGCTTCTTCTAGACCTTATTATCACAAGAACCCATGTAATAAGTAAACCATAATTTTTTATTTTTTTTGTAGGAGACGGATGAGTACAATAGCATGGTACGACAGCATTTGGATTTGGAAACAATTCAGGCCAAGGTCAATTTTGGGTCTTATTCATCCTCTAGCCTTGCATTTTATAGAGATCTCTTGCTTCTTTGCAACAACGCAGTTACCTTCTTCTCCAAGTCCTCCAAGGAGTCTGTAGCTGCTCGTGAGATCCGTCTTCTCGTCTCCAATGAAATGAAGAGCATGTTGGTTGCTCAAACTGATCCTTTACCCGATGACATGGATTCGTCACCAACAAATCCTTCTGGATCTAAAGGTCCTGACCTTGAACAATCTCAGTCTTTGCTTGTCAAGCAGAAGTCCTCTATTCCTATAATAGTTTGTCGAAAACGAAGCACAATTTCATCTAAGCTTTCTTTGAGTAGCCTTGGTGAAAAAGGTGATCGAAACAATGAAAATGAGAAATTAGCCGCGGATCTAAAACCAACCATTAAATTGGCTTCAACTACTATTGAACACCATGATACTACAAAGGATAGCAGCAAGGTTAAAGAGAAGCCTATAACTGGGGCTAGAAGCATGCGCAGGAGTAGTGATAGTGCCACAAACTCTGGTGGTCCTAGCATAAAGAAACCGACTAGTAATAATTCTGGGTGGAAACCTAATTCGGCCAACGAAACAGAGATACAGAATCTAGATAAGAAAAAACTTGAGACAGTTGCCCTAGAGAAGAAACGAAGTGCAGCGGATTTCTTGAAAAGGATCAAACAAAACTCACCTGCAGAGACAAAAAAGAGAAATGGCAGAGGTGGGAATAGTAGAATTGGTAATGCAACTGCAACTATTGGAGAGCAAAAGAAGGGCAGTGGCAAAGGCGATACAGGAAACGAAAGAGCGTCATCGATAAAGCCAGGCAATAACAAGAAGCTCCCGAAGGAGGAAGCCAGTCCTTCCAAGCGCAGCGTCGGGCGACCGCCCAAGAAAGCAGCCGATCCTCCACCTGCAGCAACTGCTCCAACCAAAAGATCCAAGGAAGGAGGTGGAAAAGAACCTCTAAAGCGGGCAAGAAAACGGGCTAGAAGGTGACTACCACAATTGAATGCAGACGATTGTTTGATATTATAGAGATAGTGATTCAATCAGCATTGCATTAAATTATTTTTAACCCCAAATTTTAACACGAAATAGTTTGTTTCCTATTAAACCTAGTTATAAATCAGATGGTCAAAAATTCAATTACCACCTCTTTTAGGAAACTGCTTACTTTATCCCATTTTTGCTGCTATGATTTGGTATGATTTGCTTAATTGAAGAGTTCATGTGTTGTGGATATTGGAAATGAACAAAAGTTCTAATGGGCGTGTGGATTATATGATCATTGACCAGCAAAAAGCCTACATAAAGCTTAGGGCCAGAGATAAGAGAATAATCATGTTTCCTTCGATAACAACGTTTCATTCACTCGCAAGTCTAATATTTTGAAACCATGTACCAATTTCCACATAGTTGTTCTCTTCACTCCAAATATAGATAATCATTATTCCCATGTTCTCTTTCATATTTCCATTCCCCCATCATTATCATTCCCCCAAACTTTTTTCCCCAAGTATTTTGACTGTCTAATTAGATTTCCCACTCACCACACATAAAAATGGGAAGAAAAATGATAAAATCTGATATTCATGTAAAATATTCTTTCAACCCAGATGTTTTTAATATCTGTGTTGACCATGGCCTTTTTTTTGGAAAAATATGGGTTTATAGTTGTTGATAGGTATGTTTAGCTTTTCCAAACCAGGCAACTTCTTAGAAGTTTATACATGGGTCACATCTTAAAACACTAGTCAAATAATGTTACACAAGTATCATCAGCCTTCCTATGTTAATTTTTACCAATGCCAAAAAGAAAATAAGGGGAGAAGAGAAAGAAAAAGAAGAAAACCCCAACCCCATCCTAAAGAACATCACTATACTAATGGAACAAAAACCCCATGGGAACATTCAACTCAATCATGGTATTTTACAGGAAAAAGGGACCTTGATTGTTTAGGTGTGTCACTCCCCAAATTAACTCAAAAGTAGCTTACCACATCCAGTCATATTTTCATTGATAGGATGGTTTTTGCAGAGTGAACAAACCACCACAACTACTGTCATTCCCGGTCCATCGATTGACCGTGAGTGAACCGGCGGCCACCTTCGTCTGTTACAAAACCAGCCAAAACAAGACAGGGTATCAAGGGATGTAAATTATGAACTGAAGAATATAAATACCAAGAGAGCATGGACAAAATTCTAACTGCCTTAATAATCAAAAGTCCTAGTTTTTATTAGGGAATGAATATAAGCGAAAAGCATAGGCAGGATTGAAAAAAGATTTACCGCTTCCGGCATCAGACATATCCCCAAGCCTATTAATAGCATCGATAAGTGATTGTTCATGGTCCTGGGAGTAAGTTAGCATACATCAATTCAAAGGGAACAAAATAGAATGGAAGACTACAGTTGTATCAAATAATGCTTCTTACATTGAGAACTTTCTTTGCCCTTTCAATTTCAACGGGATCTGGATGATTTGAGCCAAAGACTCTTTCCACCTAAACAAATGAAAAAGAAATTATGGAGGAGCTAGAAAGCTAACTATTCCGTAAAGGTCAACATCATTGGTGCTTGTAAGTTGTACCTCTCTAATTAAAGTTTCCGTATGGAGTATTCGTATATCATCGGATGACTTCTTCCCAATGCCATTTTGGGAAGGCAAAAAATCTTTTCTCGACTGAGACTTGGCGACTCCTCGACCTCTGCCTACTCCAGAGACACTGCCATCACAGCCTACCAAACGGTTCATTCCATGACCGGGTCCACCATAGCCACCTCTATGTGGGATTCCAGGGTCTTCATCAACCCATTGGATGTCCTCGGGCGATATCTGCATTGCCAAGTCAAGGTAGGAACAAGCAAGAAAATTGTACTCCGTCTCTCAAAATTCAGATCCTTGAATTTGAATCCAGTAAAATTTTAAAAACAGGTAGTACGGAAGATCTCATCTTTATCAGCCACCATTGACATAACCTCAACAGGCAAAAAAGCAAGCTGAGCTGATGAAGAATTATTTAGCATTTTAAAGCATTTATCCGACAGAAAACAATAAAGGTACCATCTTTTGGATCTTCACATAAAACCATATTAACTCACACACATATAAAAGAAAGAAAAGGCCCGAATGATGCAACTTTACATTTTGATACCAACAAAATCAATGACCTTCTTACTTCATCACCAAGCTCAATATTGTTTACTATTTCATTTCCTGTCCTCAGAAATGGACGTTAGGAAGTTCCTAAATATTTGGCTTCAACTTAAATTTCTGGTTCAAATGGGACTACTGTCTAATCTAATCCTATAACATTTACGCAATCTTTATCCTTATAAGGTAATTTAAACCTATCCATAGTGGCTCAGCCATAATTATGAAACTTAGCTCAGTTGGCTGTCAAGTTGAATGAACCAACTTCAGAATTATAGGCAAAACAAGTTCCATAAATGAAGGGGAAAAAGTAGAGACAAAGCTTTTTTAGGCCAATGAGTAGAAGCAATTCTAGAAATATGAATTTGATTGCTAATACTAAAAGGAAAATAATGGAATTTATTTTCATTTTCTGTTGCTAACTGTAACACATTTCATAAATTAAGGACTAGGATGCATTTATTAATATCAAAAGAAGAACAATCTAAGGTATACTTGTACGGGCAGTAAAAGACATCATGAAGACTACAACAAAGAAGAGAATAAAGAAGAGAAAACCAATAACCCACCAATTACTAATTAATTAATGAAATTTTCAATTCATCATTGAAGGTCCTTGCAATAATGCTCACACAATTTCAAATATCAAAAAATAAATAACCATGAGATAAAAATGGCTATACAACACACCAAGGGAGGATTAAACCATAAAACTAAAAGTGAGGATGCAAGCAAAAGTTCAAAGAACAAGTAGTAGATAATACCTCTGAGAGATTAACCCACTCCCACGTCTCATTGGCCGAACCAATATCATACACCAAAGCATGTCGTCCCTGAGTTTGCATAGATGTGTTATCAACAGCTTGCAATAGTGAAACAGGAATTAGTATACCATTAGAAGATAGTTTACCTCAGCAGCATTGTAATCAGTTATAACAGCTTCATAAAAATTATTATCGTCCGGCCATCTAGTTCTCACTTTCCTCCCAATAAGTGGATTCATTGTTGCTCCTTGAGCTGGCTCAACGGCTCCAGAAGAAACCCTATTAGCAACTTGATTCCTACTGCTAGGAACAGAAGTTTGGTACTGTTTAGCTGAAGATGCCCCAGGTAATATCTGAGAAAAAGGAAAAGAATAAATAAAGCCAACCAATTCATTTTATACTTGTTGTGTCAGAGCCAGCTTACGTGCACTTCGACTATTTTCACGGAACAACTGTCTAAAACCCTATTATAAGCCATGAATCTGAAACTTACAGGTTTTTGTTTTTTGCCCTTGGTTGTGGGGATAGCTCCTCTTTTTGCAACAGATGAGGATGGCTGATGAGGAGGAGCAACAGTTTGTTGGTGAAAGGATGGAGATGGCCCAGTAAAGGACTGTGGAGGTACCAAATGGGGTAGTTTCTGTTTCTTTCGAGATGCAGAAACCGTAGGGCTGGGAATTGGATCATGAATGGCTTGACTGGTACTGAGCTTGCCAGGCTGATGCCCACCTGACTGTCTCCACTCCCTATGACATGAACCCAAAGTATCCATCGATATTAAAAAGAGCCTTCAAAATTACAAACAACCTAAAAAGTAGGTTAATCTATGTACCTTATACTTCTGATCATGTCGTCTGCATTAACCCGTCCAAGAAGCTCTCTATGCTCTTCATTTGACAATCTTAACTCTTTTCTGAGTTCTGTGATCAAACTTTCTTTCTCCTGAAGAAAATACATTTCATGTAGCTATCATTTAAACCTGATCAAACAAATTTACCAATATTAGATACTTGGAATAGAAACAAAAAAGTACCCAAGTAATGGCATCAGCTTGAGCTTTAAAGGCTCTAAGAACAGAACTGTAAGCTTCCTTCTCAAGCTGATGAATTTGGGCTTCCATGTCAGTGTCACCGTATATCCTGGGATAAGGTACAGAACCCATGACCGATCTTCCGTTCCCTGAAACATGACCCCCTCCTCTAGCAATCCTATTCTGGTGAGATGGAGGGAGATCATCGTCAGTTCCTGAAATGGACGGTGCAACAAAATATTAGACCATATAGCTGAATCCAAATATAGTCATCGTCTTACTGAAACAAAATAGTTAAGAAATTAAACCATAGATGAAGAATCAAGAAATATTGGCACTTTCTAATGTAAATTTTTTTTTAAAAGGTTTACATATATATATTTTTTTAATGGGAAACAGTGACTTTCATTGATAAAATGAATATGAAGCTAAGGAAGTATTGTATGGTTTCAAATGGGCAGAAGGTCAGTCTAAGTCTTGCGTTTAGGGGAGAATCATCAACATATGTGCAAGTGTGGCAATAGTTTAGAAACGAACTGTGTATATTGAGTAATTAAATTACTGATAAACTAGTTCCTTCACAAATATTTTTAAATACTAAAAAACCCAACAGCCAATTAACCAAACCACTACAACCATTTTATACTTGGTCTGCCCTTAACCAGCTCGTTATGACTCATGCTTGAACTTGAAAAGCAATAATTAATGAGAAAATTATGTCCAACTCCTATTATCTTTCCTGCTAATGTTCTTAATCACAAATTTAAACTGATATAACGAGTAGAAACTTGAAGAAAAAAAAAACAACCCAAATGCATTAATAAAAACAATTCATAACTACATTTCAACAGCAAAAAGGAGCAAAGCTCCAGTGGCATTTGTATGACTCAATAATCAATATTTTATGAGTTCGAATACCTCATCTCCAATTATCGTGGAATTAAAAAATAACTACAATTCAATAGCCAAAACGTGCAAACCTCTAGTGGCATTTGTATGACTCATTAATCAAGAGGTTATGAGTTCGAATACCCCACCCCCAATTGTCATGGAATTAAAAAAATAACTACATTTCAACAGCCAAAACGGGCATAGCTTGAGTGACATTTGTATGACTCACTAATCAAGAGGTTAGTGTTCAGATACCCCCACCCTCAATTGGCGTGGAATTTAAAAATAACTACATTTCAACAGCCAAAAGTTGCAGAGCACTCCAGGGGCATTTCTATGACTTGGTAATCGAGAGATTACGAGTTTGAATACCCCACCCCCAATTATGGTGGAACTAAAAAATAACTACATTTCAACAGCTTGTCACATTTTGGAGAGATATTGCAACAATTATCAGGTTAAAGCTCGTAAATACAAAATATTCAAATTTTCAAAGAAGATGCAAGAGATGAACAATTCCCTAAAAATCTAGTGTAAAAGGTCGAAAAACAAGCAACCTACAACCTGCTCAATCAACAAGATCATCTCCCCCAACCCTCAAGAAAGCAAGATTGGGAGCCCAATCCTCAAAACTAAACGGAATCATAAATTTCCCAAACAGAACACCTCAAAACCCTAACAATAAAAAAAGAAAGCATCGTTAGAGTTAACTTACCGCTACTATCATAAGGCTCGTAGTCCATAGCCAGTTCGTAACCGACCAAAAACCCTAGTAAACACTCAGAAATTCAGCTGCAAGAATAATGTAGAAAAGGAAATCGATAAATGGCGAGTTCGAGCTCAAATTTGCCGGGAAGAAGGCGAATCTCCGGCGAAGTGTGAAATGCTTCGGGTTGTGATCGGCGGCGAAGTGGAGGAATTGACCAGAATCAGGTGAGATTGAAATCGACGGCGATGTTGAATGAGACACTGAAACTTCAAACCTCAGTTTGGGACTGAGTTTGTGTGTGCAAGAACAAAATTTTGGTCATCAATTTTTTTTTTTTTTTTTTTTTTCCTTTATTTATTTTTTCCTAATAAAAAGGGACAGACGGATGTGAACTTGATTTGCAGCCGAATTATTTTTTCGCTTATTGTTGCGTTCAAGTCCGCAGTGGGCCTTCTACATGGCAATTTAATATCTTGGGCTTGGGCTATTAGGACTGAAAATATTTTAGATAAAAAAAAATTACTATTATTATTTTAATGCAACAACATTGGTAAAATCTCCACCAAAGCTCTGCTTCTTTGAACAAAGAGTAAAATTTGTCAACTTTCTAGAACTAACTCAATTAATGTGTAACATAACTAATATAATTATATTAAAAAAATATTTTTTTAAATGTATAAAAAAAAATGATGATTTGACTAATAAGAGATAACTGATAAGTTAAAGATACGACACATTATTATCTCCACAGATGAGTGGAAAATATGGACCTCCGAAAAGTAGTCAAGTTTTGGTGTTTGATAGATATTACTTTAATCCATGCACTTCAAATTTATTTTATTTTAATTCACAAATTTTTAAATATATTAGATGCGTGAGAAATATATGTGATTATATGTAGGGTACTTTTGTAATATTAGAAGAGAAATATTTGCATCATGCCCGGACATTATATATAAAATAATGCCCACCTATGTGGCTCAATATGGGTCACAATCTATTTGATTTTAAATTCAAAAGATAGAAAAATGAAATAAATAAAAATAGATTGTGGCTCATGTTGGACCACATAGGTGGACATTATTTTATACATCATGCCTGAATATTATGTAAATATTTCTCATATTAGAATAAGACATATTGTTAATTTTCCAACTAAGTAAGTTAGTTTGGGTATTTGGGTTCGTTATTGTTTTTAACTTTAGGTCTGTATCAAATTCCTATTTTTCTTCTTTTCAATAATGACATAATAACAAAACATCGATCCTTTTTTTTTTCATCTTTTTCCCATGGTTTATTGCCATAAATAAAAATATTTAATATTAGTCCATCACAAACTTTCAAAATGTGTCTTTGTGATTTTTTTTATTATATCTGTAATGTTTCGTGTCTTTTGTGCACAATGCTAATATTTTTCACGCACATTGATTTTACCATATTTGTACATCAAAAATTTTGAAAAATAAAATAGATAAATGACTGACTATAAATCGAATTCAATGTTTTGATTTTTAAGATATTTTTAAACATTAAGTCAACTTTTGCAAACGTGTTTATAATATATTATAACCACTTTCACCAAAAAAGTTGTTTGCTTGATAGTTTAATTGTTTAGTTATAATTCAATTCAATTTTATGGTCACGAGTTCAATCTTAAAAATAATGATTTTTTTTTAAATAGTGTTTGAGATACATGTTATTATAAAAGGAGTTATGATAAATGGTGTTTGGGGTGCAGGTTATTTTAAGAAAAGTTATTATTTTTTTTTCACATTTTTTTGTAATTACTTAAATTTAAATTAAAAAAGTTAACAAAACTAATAATTTTTTTTTAATAAACCCATAATTTATATTGAACGTAATAAAAAAAAAGAAAAAAAATGAGTATTTATTATTTTTTTTTTCATATTTTATTTCACTTATATATTAACGTAGTTATGTATTAGAAATTTATTTTTTAAGTTAATATTGACCTATAAAAACAAATTTCAACTTTAAGTTTTGTTTTCTTTATTTTTCACAAAATCTTTTTTTTTTGTAGATTCTTTTTTCAAAATTTTAATGTTTAAGTAGTGAATCAAGTTGAAATTTATATAAAATATACTAATTAAAAAAAAGAATATACTACTTTGCAAAAGAAAAATGAAAAATCATACATTATTAATTAAGACCAATTCACGAGTTATTATTTTAAACAATCACCCGTTAATTTTATTAAAAAACATATATATTAAAAAAAAATTAAGGAAAATTTATAGTCAATATTCATATTAATAAAAAATATAAGGTTTAGATAAACTGACACGTAAGTTTAGATAAACGGACAGACAACATGAGTTGGGTTATTATAACCAACCCGGTCGTTTACATAAACGGAGGCCCAATCATACCCCTAGAGTTTAAAGATGATCTAGCCCAATAAAAGTTTGGGCTTTAGATTTACTCAGCCCACAAATTAAACAATTTCGAATGTAACGAACTGCAACAGCAATCAAAATCATATAAAACAAATTCAAATTACAAAACCTAGTCACCGTCTCGGCGAAATTTGGAACCGGCGCTCGATTCTGGTTTCTAAGATGGCCGGAGCAAATACAGCAACCGCAACAGCTCCGACAAGCTCCAACCGCGAAGGATCATCTTCATCTCTTTGCGAAGAATGTAATTCGAACCCATTTAAGTACAAATGCCCCGCTTGTTCTTTGCGTTCTTGCAGTCTCAATTGCGTTAACGCCCATAAGCGGCGCAATGGTTGTACAGGAAAAAGGAAGCAGACCGAATTTGTCCCGATTTCTCAGTTCAATGATCGTGTTCTTCTTTCTGGTACTTGAATTCATCTCACTGGTTTATCATGGTTTAATTTGTTCTGGGTTTTGTTTGATTGTTAAGAGTGTGTGCGTACCGAGTTGATTTTGGCTCTGGGTTTTTTTTTAGTTTTGGACTAGAATGTTTGTTTTCTGCATGTTTGTGAAGTAAACTTGAGTTTGTTGATTGGTTTAGTTTTTTTGATCAGTGAGCTGATTTGGGTATTGTTCATATTTGTGTTCTTTGTAATTGTATTTTACTATTTTGATTGTACTGCGGGGTGACTGTCCGAAGGGGCGGCCTCATTATAGAGACTTGGGTATCAATGTATGCTACTTTGGAATCTTAGGTTCGAAAACCACAAGTGAACTTAACCATCATGGTCAACTGGTCAAGTGGATCTTAAATAACTTAGAGGTGACCGGTTCAATCCACCATGACACCTACCTAACAATTCATTTCCTATAGGTTTTCTTGACATTCAAATGTTGTGGGTCAAGCATTGTGTCATGGGTATGCATAAACTCGTCCAGACAATCACGGATATAAAAAAAAATCATGAGTAAACTTAATTGTAAAATCATTTGTTGTCTTATAAGTTCAAGCGTGATGACAAGTGCACGTGCCTTGATTATGTAGTGAAGCAAAGGCCCGATGACAGGCACGGGTGCCCCGGTTATGTAGTGGACCAAAGCTCCGTTTTCCAGTTTTGTACTGATTTTTACTAATTTTGTTTGAATTTTAGTCATTGGATGGTTTTTGATCGAGTTATGATAGGATTTGTGGGAAGCAATTTGTTGTCCTGTAATTTTTGTCACATTTGTGTTTTTGTGTCCCTATCAATAGATGTGGTGGCTGTTTTTACCATGCGTAGATTATAATTTGCTGGAGGAAGTGAAGAGGATGGCTGAATCAGCTCAAAGGCTCAGGAAGAAATTGTGCCCCTATACTCATGCTTCTTTTCGACTACCATTTCACCTTAAGAGTTTGCACACTGCTGCTTCGAGCCGGAGAACAAAAATCATGTTTCTTCCCACTGGAATGATGAAAAGGGAGAAAAATCAAACTCGATATGACAAGAGGTTATTTCATATTTATCTAATCATCTATCTATGGTTACAGCATAGAAGGTTGTTTCATTCTACATTGAATAATGTGGTTGGTTGATTTCATAATCCCAGAGTCATAGCAGATTTTTAGATGTTGTTGTCCAAAACGAGATGTTGGTTATTTCAAACTTTGCAGGCTATTGATCACCATGTAAACATTTTGAAATGGTTTCTAAAATTCTTCCACGCCATGTTAGTAATTGTAGTTTGTTGTAAGAGTGGAAGTCGTCATACTTGTACTTTCGGTTTGAGATTAAAGCCTTCTTTAGATCGAGACGAATCATAAGACATTCTGGGAAACAATCATAAGTTGGCTTAGTGGTCAAGAGCGAAGAACCAAAAGGTTATAGGTTCGAATGCCACTTATTTAAGAATTAATTTCTTACGAATTTCTTTGTAACTCAAGTGTGTAGGGTCAGGCGGGTTGTCCCGTGCACATAATGTCCCAATCGCTCACAGATTAAAAAAAAATGCATCAAAAAATGCATCCAGGGAACCAGTTCTACTAAAATTTTATTTTTGGTTATTTTCTTAAATTCATCCTTGATAAATGAAGTTCCTTGAACTACAGAGAAAAAACAATCTTCTGGACAATTGAGTGGCGGTTTAACTCTACAGATATTGTTTTACTTGACCATGGGTGAGTTTTCTTTTTATATATATATATATATGTATGTATGTATGTATTTTTTCATTTTGGCTCTTTCCTTTAATTTTATGGCAAGTGATGTTTTATTTTTGGGTCTGACAGATGACATGCTTTTATAATACTTTCCCTTTTGTGCAGAGTTAATGAGAACACAAGTGTTTCTACCATTCTTGAACACCATCTAGAACCAAGCCCATGGAAAAACAAACTTCACAAGTTCTGTGAACAGCAGGATAGCCTCAAATTTTATGTCCGAACATACCCCAAGGTTATAATTCAATCCCTTTGGGCTGTTTTGAGTATTTCATTTTTATCGTCATGTGAGTAAGACAGTCGATTTGCAGTATAGCTAAAGCATTGCTCCCGTGACGTTTTATCATATTTTTACTCCGGCGTGCACTTGAATATATGGCGTGCTTTTGTGCAGCAATCAGCCTGTCATTTGTCTATCATTGTTTAGTAATCACTAGGTAGATATGTAAACAAAAGGTATTCTAAAGTAAACTGTTCTTGGAATTGTAGGATGGCACTAGTAAGCATGTCTGAGCTTTGAATTTCAATTCACTAAAATAAAGTATCCCTTACAAGCAGATTGCATTTTTGCTATTTGCTTGTAATAATTTCCAATGGATTTTTTTTCTTCTTTTTGTTGAAGTTGTGTTCAATATGTTTATAGGGAGCTACGTCGCCTTTCCGTGAGCTGGACTCTAGCACGCCAATAAGACAATTGTTTTCCAATTTGGTTTTTCTGGAATATCCTGTGATATATGTTTTTCTACCCTCACAAACTCCTAACTTTGAAGTAGTTAAAACTGCCAGTTCAGTGAGTCATAATCCAGAACACAAAATCACTGGAAAAGCTCATCTTGCTAGTCCTGAAGGTGTTCCTTTCAGAGTGGAAGAAATAGAAGACGATGACGATGAAAACTCCATCAATCCTCCGGTGCTTGATCTGATGAAAATTTCAACTTCAAGCCCATTTCACGAAGTCGACCCTCAAAACCTGCATGGTGTAACAAATAATTACTCTACAGATTTGATGAATTCAAGCTTCGAGGACAAGGAGCTAGAACTAGGAGTTCTGAAAGAGTTGGAGTTCGATTTCGAGCAAGATATAATCGATACATATTCAAATATGATGGCACAAATCAATCCAGACGATTTTCTTGATTGGGAAGGAGACTTTTCCCAGGGACTGGAAATGGCTGGAAGTGGTGGCGACCTTCTCGGAGACGCGTTCGCGGTGGAAGAATTAGAGGAGGGAGAAATTATGGAATAGTGATTGGCATTTCAAGGAAGAATCTTTCAAGGTTAGCTTCTACTCATGCTAGCTCAAGGGATTCTCTTGATAATTTTGATTATGTTTTTTGGGGTCTATTTGCAGAAACCAACTTTTGGTTGCAGCAAAGCTTCCCAGTTCATATAGATAAATCTTGATACCATTTTACTTTCATTGGTTTGCCAATTTCTGCTAGCAATTATCTAGCATTTTGGCCCATGTTAGATTAGGGCAAACTTGAATGAGTATCTGTCAGCTTGGCCTTGCAGTTGTTTACACTTTTTGCTAATCTTGATTTGATTTATTGTTACATCTTTGAGTTGTATTAGAACATGTATCTCATGGAATTTTATTTGTCAACCAGTTCAATTCTTTTTTAAAAGTAATATCTTTATGTTGGATTCTGTTTATTTTTTTACTTCTCACAGAAGTCTGAAAGTTGATAATCAAAATAGAAGGAATATCTAGGAATTAATTGGTTTCATTCCTATTCTTATGTTATAGGATCAGGTGGTATGTATAGTATAGTCGAGATGCGTAAGCTAGCCCGACTGCTAATGGTGAATCAATTTATTCGATATCAAAAAAGAAAATATTGGAAGAATATTGGTAAAGGGAGATTTATTTATTTTATTTTTTGCCAATGGTGAATCTATATATTCCAAGTAGATTGAGAGTTATTGTATTTATTTATATCTTCTTAATTCTTACATTTCAATACAATATCAGTTCTCTCGTTACCATCAACTTGGGGGAGATTCCAAGTATTTCAAATATTTTGTTTTTAATTTTGATTAATTTGAATTCAACTTTTTGATTATGCACTCCCACATATTTCATTTTGGTTTCTTTTTAATACAATTCTAGTTTTATAGTTCTAGTCAATATCTACAATCAAGAAACTAAACTTCACTAAAAAAAACTAAACTTCACTAAGAAAAAACTAAACCTTACTCCATATGTCGGCTAAGATGTAAAATAGTTTGTTCTCCCAAACCATGTGTAACATTTAATATTTGTCTTCCAAAAAAGAATATTTAAATATTTATTTCGTTGTAAATGTGTTTCATTTTAGTGTTTTAACTTTGAGAGGTTTCAACAAAAAATGTATGTATTTAAATATTTGTAACAGTTAATATAAAGAAAAAAATGTAAAAGAGTTTAACAATTTGTGATGGATGATGCATTTATTCGAATTTAGCTCAAAAGTAATAGATAAGTATTTTATAATAGAGCAAAAAAAACTAGCAAGTATTTACCATAAGGTAACACTTTGACTTTTGTCATGTGTGATGAACTTTTTTTTTTTTTTTTTTTTTTTTTTTTTTAAATAAGAATTGAAAAACTTCGAATTGGTGCAAATGAAGACTCATTAAGTTGAGCAATACTTAGGTAAGGGTTGGAAATACTTTCTCATATTTACAATCACACATTTTTATTTTTTGGCATTTCTCTCTCCACTTTAACATTTCTCTCTCCATCAATCAAAATCAATTTTTTTTAAAAAAGTACAAATATGTGGCTCTAAGATGGGTAAGTATTTTCAAAATACTTACCCACCCTTACCTAAGTATTGCTCCATTAAGTTTAGATTTGAAATTTAGGGGAAAATACATTTTTAGCGGGTAGATTTGAGTCTAGCTTTAATTTGGTCTAGAAAATTTTAAATTATTTTCTCTTTAACATTTTGTAGAAAATTAATTCTTAGGTAGGTACTCACCATGAATCGAGCTCATTACTTTAATCACTTAAAGGCCTACTTTAACCAATTAGACCACTCCAGGATGGTTCAATAATGCACTTTGAATTCATGAGATAACAAAATTATTAGTTACATAATATAATGTTGACTAAAATTATGATTAAATTAATTTTAATATTGATAAAATGATTATTTTAATTTTTTTCGAAAAAAAAAAAGATTATTTTAGTTTTCACATAAAATTAATTTTTCAAAGAACATAAGTATACCAGCAAACTAAAAAAATATACAAGGATTAAAAGTGAGAAATATCAAGACTAAAAATATTCAATTTTGTAATATAAAGTCCAATCTTAAATTACATCCCAAATAGGAACTAAAAAAAAAAGTAATTTTCCCAAAATTTTATATATCTTACCAATTTAAGGTTTTAATTGAGGAAATAAAATTGACATAACGCTCCAAACTTGGGATAAACAAAATGAATTTTTTTTGCCTACTATTTTTTATTACTCATTTTCAAATTGGGTTTTGTGCAAAGAATCTATCTACCATTCATATTCAAAATGTCTCACAACCATTCTTTCATTATCCTTCATTTTCTTTTCTTTTTTTCTTTTTTTTTAAAAATAATTTTTCATATAATTATCGGACCATATATCTATTAATAGTACATCTATAATTGTCTATTGCGTCCCTACATTTTTTATTATTAATTTTTTTTTTTTTTATGAAACTATAATTTTGATTTTGATGACAATAATATTTTAAGCTTGAGATTCCAATTTGCAACCTCTAATCGAGGTTATATACTAATTATTATGGGAGTCAACCGTGTTGATAATTATGAATTTATTTATTATATCATATTATATTACCTTATTTTATATATATACTACTTTAAAGTGTGGCTAAAGGAAATAATTATTTTTTGACGATTTTATTCTTAAGCCACACCCTAAATTACATTCACCCACTTCATGTTGTTACTTTTTTTTCCACTCCCACGTTATCACTTTTTTTTTTTTTTTTTTTTTTTTTTTTTTTTTTTTAATTCTTAAATGTTTTTATTACCCCTAAACAAACAATCACCACTCCAATCCAAAGGTTAGGTTTTTATGCTTTTATTAAATATTTTAAATATTACTAAATTAAATTTATTATACTATTAATACTAGAAATTGAAAAGTTGTATTTTCATTTTCATTACTTCACAATCAATTTATGAGTATTCTCTTAATTTCATTTAATGTTGAATTTTAATGATTTGGTAACTTATGTATTTCATAACTATATATATAAAGTTTTTCATCATTCTTTATTCTCATAAATAATTGAGTTTTTCTTATCTTTTATGTTTAGCTTCATTCTCACACATAATTGAGTTTTTCTTATCTTTTAAATTTAGCTTCATTTTTCTTCTTTGTTATATTGTTGTTTTGCATTATATTATTTTAGATTTAAAAAAAAATATTTTTAATGGGATTACTTGAATCTCTTTTATTTTTATTTTTATTTTTTTTCCAATATTGATCATTTGTAGATAAAGATAAAATTTGAAAGTGCACTCTTTTATGTTTATGTGTACTCTTCTATAAAAAGAAGGTCGAGTATGATATACATTTTTATATGAAGGTGAATACTAATATGTTTCAAAGATAAATTCAATAATATTGTGTTTTTATATGTATGTTTAGATTTGATGTCTATTATGTTAGAAGCTTTTAATTTGTACTATGAAAATAAAAAAATAAAAATAAAAATACACAACGAAAACATTTGAAATCTAAAGTTTAAGAGAAAAATCATTTGTAGACAATTGAACGTTGAAAATTTAAACTAAAATCATTGTAAATATTGAGAGATATCTCGCTATAGTCCAACAACTTAGTAAATAGAAAAAT
>JBBMKA010033189.1:0-23802 GCA_037833695.1 Sechiopsis laciniata
TTAGGCGAACTTCTCCTACTTGCCTACTTCCTTCCAATGACGAACTTAGCTACTCATATTGTTAAATAAAAGCAAAGGAAAATAAAAGTAGAGAATAAAGAACTTGCTGAAACGAAATTAAACTTGTATAAAGAAGCCTATAGAATGAAAACCAAAGCGTTTAAGTATTCTATTGCTGTAATAATCCGGCAAAGTCGGGTACAAACTTTCGCTAAGCTTAAAAAAAGAAAAGCATGGATCGAGAAAGAGAGAGAAAATGGATCCAAAAAAAAGAGTCTCGGACCGCCTTTAAATGGAGGGAGCTTTCTCCTAATATAGACCTCTTGAAGCCGCCGAAATCCTGCTGACATTTTGTCGATTTTCTGCTGATTATCCTCTCTGCAATTTGCTGGCTCTCCTACCTACTCTCTGAATGCTGCAGAGTTGACTTTTTCGACGGTGGAGAAGAGTTTCGGGGTCACGGATCTGCGCCACGCGTCCTTGGGTTAGGTATGAGCTTGATCGATCATACGAGGCTATCGCAGCGGCAAGCTTCAGTTGGTTTCTTCATGTCCTCTAGAGAGTTTGGTATTCGCAGAGGCGAATAGGTTAGACTTCGCTAAGGCAAAGACAGTACGCTCCATCTACTGCGAATTCTGCTTCGCTCCATCAGGTTCGCTGCAGTCAAACTAGAAATATCAATTCTTTTTTACACTTGCAAATTTACATACAATCAAGCACATTTCGCTACAGGGAAGCTCTAAAATACATCCTAATCAGAAAACTAAAGGATGTTTCGCTTGAGCACAATTTGGTTCTGATGGGGCGATATTCATTATTATATTATTCTCTTATAGCAAATTCTTGATAAAAATATATTCTTTTAAGCTAAATTAACTCTCACTTCTTGAGAGTTATCAGTATGCAATACTCTGATAAACATGAATCAATTTTAGGCTCTGAACTTAGGAGAGCACATAAGTTTGCCCATGGAGTCATCGATAGATAAACCACCATTGTTGGATCTGAAGCCATTGGTGCAACATCTGAAATACGCATATTTGGGAGCCAAAAACACTCTGCCCATTATTATAGCTGCTGATCTAATTCCAAAAAAATGAGGTAATGCTGCTAAACCTATTGCGGCAGTACAAGAAGGAAATCGGCTAGACTCTTGCAGATATTGCAGGAATAAGTCCATTATATTGGATGCACAAAATCAATCTTGAAGAGGGGCAATTCAAGTCTATCGAGTAACAGAGAAGGTTGAACCCTGTGATGAAAGAAGTTGTGAAAAAAGAGGTGATAAAATGGTTGGATGCTGGAATCATATACCCTATCTGCGATAACAATTGGGTAAGTCCTGTACAGTGTGTCCCAAAGAAGGGTGGAATGACAGTGATAAAGAATGATGCCAATGAGCTAATCCCGAGCAGAGCTGTTATTGATTGGAGAGTTTGCATGAATTATAGAAGACTTAACTAGGCTACAAAGAAAAACCATTTCCCTTTGCCTTATATAAATCAAATGCTAGATAGGTTGGCAGGGCCGGAATACTACTGTTTTCTAGATGGTAATTCTGGATATAACCAAATCACCATAGATCCCAAAGACCAAGAAAATACTACATTCACGTGTCCATATGGTATCTTTGCGTTTAGACGAATGCCTTTCGGGTTATGCAATACGTCTGCAACATTTCAACGTTGCATGTTGGCAATTTTTTTGGATATGATTAAAGACATTGTCGAGATATTTATGGATGATTTTACTTTATTTGGGACGACATTTGACACTTGCTTGCTGAATCTGGGAAAGTTTTGAAACGTTGCACAGAAATGAATTTGGTCTTAAATTAGGAAAAATGCCATTTCATGGTGAATGAGGGAATAGTCTTGAGACACCAAATTTCAAGAGATGGAATTGAGGTTGATCGTGCAAGGATAGAGGTCATCGAAAAGTTGGATCCTTTATGCAATGTCAAGGACATCAGGAGTTTCCTAGGGCATGCAGGATTTAATAGGCGATTCATCAAGGACTTCTCAAAGATCTCAAAGCCTCTATGCGAGTTACTGGAAGTTAATCGGGAGTTCAACTTTAGTGCAGAATGTCTGAAGGAATTCAATTCTTTGAAAGATGCTCTGATCACCGCACCTATCATAATTGCACCTGATTGGAACAAGTCATTTGAGCTAATGTACGATGCCAGCGATTATGCTGTGGGAGCTATCTTGGGGCAGAGAGGTGAGAAACTGCTGCAGCCAATTTATTATGCAAGAAAAACATTGAATGAGGCTTAGCTTAACTATACGACAATTGAGAAAGAGTTACTTGCAGTCGTGTTCGCATTGGAGAAGTTTTGATCATACCTTGTAGGATCAAAGATCATCGTGTTTACAGATCATACAGTAATTCAGTATTTAATGAGTAAACCTGATGCCAAGCCAAGACTAATTCGATGGATATTATTATTGCAAGAGTTTGACCTTGAGGTAAAAGACAAGAAAGGAAGTGAAAATATTGTGGCTGACCACTTATCTAGGTTGAGGCAAGTGCATGAAACGGGAAAGGAATACCAATTATCGAGAGTTTTCCTGATGAAAAATTGTTTAATGCTACAACATTTCAAGCTGCAGAATGACCATGGTTAGCTATTTTTGCTAATTATCATGCTAGTGGAATTTTACCTCCAGATCTTACAAGAGAACAGACGAAGACGTTTTATGCAGATGTTAATTTTTTTTACTGGGATGAGCCATTCTTGTTCAGGCAATGTGCTAATAACATCATTAGGCAATCTTGTTCAGGTAGTGTGCCAGAAAGTGAGGTCAAGGAAATCCTGGAGCAATGTCATAATTCCTCTTATGGTGGACATTTCGGAGGGGCACGTACTGCAGCAAAGTGTTCCAATCAAGGCTATACTGGCCCACAGTTTCTAAAGACGCCCATCATTTTGCTAAGACTTGTGATACATGCCAAAGGCGTGGTAATATTGGGATGCGAGATGAAATGCCAATGACCTATATTTTTTTGGTCAAATTGTTTGATGTGTGGGCATCGACTTCATGGGGCCATTTCCGCCATCCGAGGGTAACTTATACATTCTAGTAGCAGTGGACTATGTTTCTAAGTGGGTGGAAGCCATTGCCAACCCTTTGAATGATGCTAAAACAGTGATGCGATTTCCACATAGAAATATTTTCACCCGATTTAGAACCCCTAGGGCATTGGTGAGTGATGACGGAACGCATTTTATCAATCGAGCAATGGCCAATGTTTGATGAAGTATAATATTAAGAATCGAGTCGCTACACCATACCATCAGCAATCAAATGGGTAAGTCAAGGTTTCAAATAGGGAAATTAAAAGTATTTTGAAAAAAGTAGTTGGACCATCAAGAAAATACTGGTCAATGCACCTTCAAGACTCGCTGTGGGCATATAGATCAACATTCAAAACGCCATTGGGAATGTCTCCATACCAGCTTATTTTTGGAAAATCTTGCCACTTGCCCTTGGAACTTTAGCATAAAGCATTTTTTGCTGTGAAGCAGTTAAATCTTGACTTAAGTTTAACTGGGCAGCAAGAATAATTTAGCTTCTCGAGTTGGCAGAATACAGACAATGTGCATATGAAAATGCAAAAATTTACAAGGAGAAGACAAAAGCTTGGCATGACAGAAAGATAAAGCCAAAAACATTTGAAGCTGGGCAACGAGTACTTCTGTATAATTCTCGATTTAAATTATTCTCTGGAAAACCAGAATCCAAGTGGTCTGGTCCTTTTAGAATTATGCAGGTAAATGCTAGTGGAGCCATCAAGCTAATGAATGAGGAGAATTGGAGTGAGTTCATGGTGAACGGGCAGCGTTTAAAGCATTATTAGGGGGAAGATTTCAGAGGAGGGAAATCTTCGGAAGCCCCACCCAATGAGTAAGGAATGATGCGGTGCTTGGAGATTTGAAACGTCGGTATTTATAATTTTTGCTCCAAGTTTGTGTTTTGTGTTAATATTTCCCATCATGAGATTTGCATTTAATTGTGTTTTCATTTTATTTGTTTCTTTTATTTTCTTTATTTTGTTAAATTATTCCGTATTTAAGTAGGGGTAGTTTAGGGTTGTTGAGAAAATGCAAAAGATGGAAGAGGTGGTCATTAAGGTGTGAATGGAAATCTGAAAAGTGACACGTGGTGTCGTAGGGGTTATCTGTGGAAAGCATCATAGCCATTAATGAACTAATGGTGGGGATTGCAGTAAAATGGTAGATTTTTGAATTTTCGAAAATGCCCATTTATGAGGTAGTTATCCCTTTTGAACCCTTTCACCTACCTATTTAATGCCTAAAAAACCTCTATCCCTGCCATTTTCATTTTTGGCATTCAAATTCTCTTATTCCCCGAGCCTTTACCCTAGATTTTCTTCTCCATCTCCAAGTCTAGATCGCATCTCTAATGGCCCTCAAGACCAGAGCCCAGCGCTCTAAGGCAACAGCTAGTGGTGAAGTTCCTGAGTTTGAAGTGCATGTAGAGCAAGGAGGTTTGAGGGTCAACAAGGTGATTGTGTTCAAAGGACCCTCTCCCTCTAAAGATGAAGTTCCATTGCTGTACAAGGTGGGGCGAAGTGTCCTACTAGTCAATCATGTTCGTGGAAGTGTAGAAGCTGGTAAGGTCGGAGAAAACATCGCGACCGTGTCTGGAGCTGAGCATGTTGTAGAGGATGATGTGGAGAAAGGAAACTTTTGGGAAGCTAAGCTCTCGATAGATGTGGGCATTAATGAAGATGAAGAGCCAAACGAACTTTGGAAAGAGGTTATGTGAGAAGTGCATTGAGTGCTCAGAGTGATTAATGGCGAAGAAGCTAAAATGGGGGTGGATGCTGATCCAGTCTCATTCATGAAACCCAAGCAACTAAATGAAGGGAGTAGGAATGAAACGACCATAAATGAGAAGTTTGTAGGGGCTAGGGCGAGCCAAGCTCAAGTTGGAAGGAAAAAGAGAAAGGCCGCTAAGGCTGTTGATTATGAAGAGCATGACAAAGTCTGTGAGGTAAATATGTTTGGATTTGGAGGATTTTTTGTCAGTGCAAAAGTAGCAAAACGGGCTGAATGCATGGCAGAAAAATAATGCCACCAAGAGCAAGGGTTTACTGTGAGTGGATTAGACAGCAAGCTTGTAAAGACGATCAAACACTATGGCTAGGAGTCGTTTGTGAGGCCCTCAGAGCCGGCCAGGCCTAACTGGGTCAAGGAGTTCTATTACAATATTAACGAAGAGGTCGCATTCAAGAGTAGAGCACATGGAGTCGATGTGGACTGGAGTGCAGAGATGATCAGCGAGCTGCTGTGGTGTGAAGACAATCCTGCCACTGAGTTTAACCGAATTGTCAAAAGCCCATCTAAGGAGTTGCTGGACGAATACATCAAGTGGATTGGAGGAGAATGAGCAAGTTGGTGAATTGAGAAGGGTACTAAGATTATGCTTGCATCCTTCTTAACTATCGAAGCTCATGGTTGGATGAATTTTATGCGAAGAAGCCTGATTCCGATAACACACTGTACTGAAGTGATCTGCAGCCGAGCTCTGTTGGTTTATGAAATTTTAGAGGGTTGGAGCATTGATGTTGGTAGCATCATTGTTGGAGAGATCAAGAGGTGTATAATAAGAAAGACAGAAAATTATTTTTTCCTCATTTTTTTACTTGGCTATGTATGTGGCAAGGAGTTCAGCCCTTGCTTAATGATCAGCTGCTCCCGATTAGATTCGTCTATGTCTCTCCTAAAGCTCGTTCAAAAGTGGTGCATAGTAGGGAGGGTGTTGGCATTGCAGCCGGCATTGAGGAGATCCTGGCCAGGCAGAAAGTTCATGAGGAAGTTTTCAACCATCTTGTCAGTTAGCTTTAAATCTTTTGGAAATTTGCTTAGCTTCGTGACAATGTGCTGAGGCAGAATGCCGAGTTGAAAGGAGAGCTTCAATTGCCTAAGTTTCCAGTCGAGCTCGTTCAGCGTGGTTACTGCCATCGCCATCCCCTAAAAGTGCTCATGCTGAAGATCAAGCCAGGTTAAGCTCCAGTGCTCATTTCTGATGGAAATCCCTGTCCTTCTCTATTTTATCTCTGCTTTGTTTTTGTTAAAAAAAATATATCTATCTTTTTATGTTTTGTTGTCTTATGCTGGTCGAAACTAATATATCATTGTTATTGCTAGTTTTATTTTGGAAAAAAAAATGTTGTTGTCCTACCTCCGTGTTTTAAATTTTAGTTATCAATGAAAAAATTTCCTGATGTTCTTAGCATTGCGTTCTGTCTGTGAAATTTCCCGAGCAAGCTAAAGACTTAGCCTAGTTCTAACCTTTAAGATGAGTGTGCCTTTAAAAATAATTCTAACCTAATTACGATTTAATCCCTGATCGGAACAAGGAAAAAAGAGAGCTCTAAAATGCTAAATCTGAAAGCTTGAAGCATTTCTGCAAGAAATCTTGAAAACCTTGAGTTTAGGGGAACTAAGCCTCACCATCATTGAGGACAATGAAGATTTCAAGTCTAGGGGTGAGGGCAAGGCTGTGCATGAGAAAAAGATGATAAAATTTTAAAATTTAAAATAAAGATCAAAGCATTCTGGTTAAGCTACGTGAATAAAATGCAAAAAGCATTAAAAAAAAGTGAAAAGATGGAAAAGAGAAGCTTGAAAAAAAAAGTTGATTTTGTTAAATAAGGTCTAGAGCCAAGTGCTGTAATAAGACAAAAAAGCCTAGCTGTATAAAGAAAGAAAAGCCTTCGAGGCTAGTAGCCATAGTGCTGAGAGCATTCCAAAGCCTTCCAATGCCTCAACTTTGGTTGTTTCCGCTGCTTAAGTGTGCTGCTTTGCCCAAGTATGCCATGTTAAGAACTACGGAATTTGGGTGTAGTTGGTCTGAAGGGGCTCGAAGTGCTAAAAAGGTGTGTGCGTGGGAAAGAATGCTTCAACTAGATGATTTGGCTAAACTTAGGAGGATCAAGGGATTGAGTGCAATTGTTTTTAGCAGTAGTCATTAGTGTTTAAGGGTGCTTAAGTTCTTATTCTAGCTGGAAGAAATCGTTATGAGGGATAAAAATTATTTTCAAAAGCACGCAAGTCTAAAAGTGATTAGCGAAAGTTGAGAGCTCTAGTTTATGACAAAAATTTCTAGGACAGAACCGCAATGCTGAGATCTTGGTGAATGGATCTTATTGATAAAGTATGCATGCTAGAGCATTAAAAGTTTTTCTCTATTTTTATGTCTGTAGCATTGGTCGGGACGAGCAATGTTCAAGTCTAGGGGTTTGATAACTCTCAATTAGAGAGTTATTTTGTCCTCCAATTATGGTATTTTAATGAAGAATCAGGCATTATTATATGTTTTCAGTGCATAAAATCAATTTTGAATAGAGAATTAAGCTTAAATTGCATTGCATGCAGCAAAGGAGGCTAGGATCAGAAACATTAAGAAAAATAGAGTTTTAGTGTCGAAATGATAATGTTTGAAGCATTCGTGAGTGCATTTCAGGGACTTGTTGTCTCGTTAATTTGTTGCTATCATTTCAGAGTTTTTGGAGTGTTGAGAATGTTGAGCCATGCCTGCATCAGAGGAGTTGAATTGAAGAAAAGAAAAGCCATTTCAAGAAAGTTCCAATGTCTTTAGCATTCACTCAAAGACATAACAGTTTTTCTGTAAAAGCTGCAATCCTGAGCAGTGTCAGAAAAGCGGGCACGTTGTCCCTCTGTTGTAGGTTAGATCTGGTCGGCCCTAGATTGGAAAGCAAGACACCTTTTGCCCTAGAATCTCAGTCATTGATCTAATATGAAGTTGGGGAGTATATAAAGGAATTTTTTGGGATGAAGAAAGGGCTGCAACTTTTCTAGAAAATTTTGGAGTGACCGATTTAGGAGCTGTCAAAAATCATCAAGGCATCATCAGTGCAGCATTTATTTCTACTCTTATGTATTTTCCTTTTTAGAACCTTCTTCATTTGTAGTTTTCGTCGTTTACCTTCTAAATTATAGTTTGAGCTTAAATTTTCTGCTAGATGCTTGATGTATAGCTTTTTGTAGAACTTTAATAAATTTCGAAGTTTTCTTCATCTTCTTGTGGGTTGCTTTGTGTTGTTTACTGCTTTTCGGTTCTATTTAAGCTAGTTGGTTACTGTTCCATTGTTGATCTACCTTCATCAGCTATTCTTTATATTACAAGTTTCTGTTGCATGATGTTTCCAACATTCCCACCTTCTGTTTCTGTTCTTTTCAGCATAATCATGAGCTAATTTCATGTAGGTGAGGGTTGAGGGGACGAGTGTGCATTGCGTGTATCTTGGATGAGCAGAGGGATGTTGGGCTATGATATAATAGTTGTTTTAATTAAAAACATGTTTCGACTGATCATCCATTCATGTTTGTTTGTCATTTAATCTCTAAAGAGAGAAGGATTAGAGATATACTATTCATGTCCATTAGTTTCACTGTTAGGATCTCCTACTTGTTAAAGAAGGAGGCTAGAAATAGTCACCTCGCTAGTGTGCATTTCATTGTTCATAACTTCGAGTTTAGACGCGAAAGCTCAAACTCGAAGAGCATGAGTGCATCTCGAAAGAGAGCATTAGATCACATGTTGTGCGGGGTTCACTTCTCACCATAGCCTCACCTTTGACGTATGTTAATCACACTCAACATACCCTTAACCCGAACCTATCATCTCATTGGAGAATTTTATATTGTTTCCAGCATTTTTATTCAAGTACAATTGCATTGAACAAGTTTAATATTCTGTTGTTGTTATCCGCTGTCTGAGGTTAGCAGCATTGTTTGTATTGCAGTTAATTTTGTTAGTTTAGTAGTGTCTTTAGCATTCTTGTCGCATTCCATGTTATTTAAATTAGTGCTAAATATAAATACATCTACCACCACAAATCTCCTTTATTTTTCTATACGAGGCTTTTCACCCAACACTTATTTAGATAAACTAGTCCCTGTAGAGAATAACTTTATTTTATCACTTGACTATGATTGGCCACGTATGCTTGCATGCTATCTGTTGAATGCTTGAAAAATCGCGTGTTAAAGTATATTATTCGACAAGATTTTCCTATAATAATTTGAGCAGTATCAACCGATCACTAACTCATGCATATTAATAATCAACTACTGAGTTGTAGACAGAGACTTCATTTAGTCTGCCGAATCAGCGCCTTCGACGTGCGAATCTTCTGATTCTACTGGGGGCATCCATTATTGGAACACTTCAGTTGGAAAAGGCGGAGCCAAAATTTCGAGTTACTTCTTTGGAGCTCTATTCGAATGCTTCGATCCCTTCTTTGCATATATGTCCAAGTTATGTGGCTTTACTGAATGAAATGTAACATCTGACTCTTAAACTCTTCATTCCTGCGCTGAGCCTCATTGATCACAATAACGAGCTCTTATGTTACACCGTCCCTCATTGCTTCAGGGATACCTTGCGTGGATGGGCCAGCGTCTTCGACGGTCGGTGGGACTCTCTACCTTACTTCTTCTGATATTGGATGTGGAGGCCTTGTACTTACTGAACTGAATGTCAGGGGCTGTTCCAATGCTCTACTTGAGGTAGCTGCTGCTGCTTAGCTACAGGTTGTGCATTAGGTTCAGTCAGTTGTTCTCCCTATTCTGTGTTGATAATCGGGTCAGAATACTGTTCTAAGGCTTCTTACTTGGCTGCTTCCCTTTCCCATTTCTTCCTTCTCTTCAACGGCAGGGTGGTCTTAATTTCAAGCTCATCTTCCATGTTCAAGCTTGGCGATGGAGTTTGAGTGTTTTTTATTGGATCAACTATTGAAGGGGATCCTTGCTATGGTTGTGGAGCTGCTTGCTTTTTCGCCTTCTTCCTATGCCTCGTTGTTCTAAGATGCATTGCCATGTCCCTAATTGCTGGCTCTTTAGTTTTATACTTGTTTATGGCTAACTGGAAAACTCTTTTGACCTTTAATGTGAATCCCTTGGCTCACATTGCAGCCCTTGGTTGTGACATAGCGCTGTGATGGAGTGCGCAAAGAATAACTTCTTATGTGTGTGCTTCCCATCTATCATCTGATTTCATCCTCAATAAAGCGCCCAACATCAATTGTTAACCCTGGACATATAGCATAAATTAACAGCATCAACGTCTGCGACAAAGTTTTATCGTGAGTTGTTAGCATGATGTTTCTAAAGACCCGACCTAAAAATGGTCCTAAACCTGGTCCTTACTTAGCATGCATGCATAAAAGATGGTAAAAAAAAATCATCTAGCATTATAGTTTGCAGAAAACATCTATCTGAAATTCCAAGGAACCTGTTTATAAACATTTAAAAATTACTCCCTGTTCAACATTAAAAACAACCCTGGCCAGAGTATAACTTGAAGTAACAAAATACAAAACATTCAAATTATTCCATCAGGTTCCATATGCAAATCCTACGGACTCCGTGTCTAATTACATGCTAAATTAAATCAATAAACATAAACATAAAATAGAGTGCCGGTAGCTCCCATGATCATACAGCTCTTCCTCTAGCCGTCCTGGTGTTATCCCAAGTTACTTGGTGGAAAACCACAGAAAATAAGAGTGAGTACAAAGGCACTCAGTAAGAATCTCCAATCGGGGTACAGTACGAAACAATGCATCATCTAGCATCCAAGTAAACATGCAAACACTTACCAACACAGAATCCTGAAATGAGTTGTCAATACAACTCCTGAATCATCGGAAGTCTCTTACTTCCGGCTTAATGATCAGCTCAATAACTGATCCCAACAGATATCCTCGAAGGTCTCTTACCCTTGGCCAAATGATCAACTCAAAAGCTGATCCAAAAATAGATATCCTCGAAGGTCTCATACCCTCGGCCAAGTGACAGCTCAACAGCTGGTCCTGATCAGCTCTCCAAACTGATTCTGGGATGTCCAGGAGAGTACCCGAAGTCCGACTCTAAACTCAGAAAGGAAAGGGTGTACTCACGAATATTAGCCCGAGGGAGCTCTCTGCCCGGGGCATAACGCATGTGAGCACACACTGCATGATACTGCAAACTGCATAAATGAGGGAGCCTAAAGACATACTACGCCAGTCCAGATACGCATTCCTAAAGACTCAGAAGCGGTGTCACTGATCTACAGTAGTGTGAGACCCTTGGCACTCGACTGTAGCAACCTGAATACCACCGATGCCTGAAGCTAAGAACCGGCCCAGGTAGGCTTACACCGTTGGCAGGGTTCTGCTCTAGCAGGCTACAGACTAGGCTTATACCTGGGTGGTAGCTGCTCCACACCCGGCTGCCGAGGGTAAGGAATCTGTCCTTACAGCCCGACCGGTGGGGACACGTACGTTGGTCCACTCTCAGCCACTGGATGATGACAACTTAACAGTTCTATCTAAGATTACACAATCCTGTTTCTTAACAACCAGGCATGCTTCACAACAAATAACCCTAGCATGCTGGAAGAACAAACCTAGCATGGCACTAATATGTGAAAATAAGCGTCAAACATGCTAGCAGAACAGATCAGCATAGAAATTCCTATCCACTAAATATGCAAGTAACAGTAAAAAAAGTAAACATGAATGCAATCAGAGAAGTCCCGCAAGGTCCACACAACCCCGGCAAGGAATCCTTACCTGGAAATATGCAGAAAACACACAAGTATAAAGTTCTCCTTGAGCTGCAGAATCAACAGATAGCTAACCCTAGACAAATAAATAACAAGTACAATTAATTACACAGCTAACTAAATGGCTAAGCTATAAGAACAACGGTCTTGGAAAAGTTACTCAAAGCCAACACAAGGCTAGGCAATGCTCTAGGAAAAGTGTCTCGGCACCTTCACCTCACCATGCTGGATCAAAACACAACCCAAACTAACTTGGAAACAACCCTGTACACTACACATCAACTCGTTCCCTCCAGAACTGCCAAACTGGCTTAAGTCAAACTGTGCTGCAACGCAGCAAGACCCTTAGTCCAAAGGACTTCCTCTTTTTAAAGCTTAACGTACCACGAAACTATAAGCATTAAGCATGAAACATCCTGATCAAGTACTAACAAGCTGCTCACACATTCCTTAAAACAACGAATCTCGACTGAAACAAGAGGACGTCCAAAACCTCAAAAGGTCAACCAACCTTTAACAAGTCAACAAAGCTCTTGAACTAACCATTCACCACCTATCGGTAGAACCCCCAACACTCGAGCTTAACAGTCACAAGCTCCAACTCTTTCAAGGACAAAGGTTTCTGTCTACTCACAATCGAATTGAAGCTCTTTACCAAGAGGAACAAACCAAGGATCGAAACACTATCACCTCTCAACGTCGCGTCCAAGCAAAAATGATAATCAATCACTGAGCTGAAAAGACGATCTCTACTTGAAATCCACAATCATTAAAATAGCATCTTACATGCAACCAGGCTCAACCTTAAGTTGCACCTCCAGGCCAACTCGAAGATTACCGCGAAACTAACCCTGGCTTGGCAACTACCAGCAAAGCTCCAACCGAGCAATTGAAAACTCACTGTCTGGGTCTGGCTGAGCACTGGTAAGGATCTCCACGAGCTTAGGGCCTTTCTGACGACCCCTAGACACACACTGCCGTAAAGACGATCTAACAGCCAACTGACTAAACAAGAATAAACCTTCTTCAGCAACACAACTACTCTAGCTAGCTCCAACTTTCTAGATACAGGGGCAAGAGACCAAACACGCTACAAAATGTGTTATCCTCTTACTCAAAGCATCAGCCACCTCGTAGCTTTACTCTGGGTAAAGATCTCTACAACACCCTTAACAACACCAGTTGACAACTGCGTGGTTTCTAGTCAACCACAACTTGCTCGGTCTCATCTGGGCTCTAACGAAACAACAACAAGGATTCCTACCATCCAAGGTCACGTTCCAACGAATAACTCTTGTCTGACGACAAGCAAACCAACAACGAGCAGAATACATCCACGGTCTCAAACTAAGGGCACTTTTTAGGATAGTGTCCTCAAACTGAAAGCCCAACTCCTCCGAAGACTAAGCACAGTCTCGCTCTAAACAAACAACTCTAATGTGGTTTCCAATAACAACTCACATCGGGAATAAGCTACTCAAAGGTAGTCATGAGAGTACAAAGACTAACCACTACAGGAGACTGAAGTCTAACTGGCGCTCTAACTCAAACTTCTACCCTCCTCTCTGGTAAACTTAGGGAATGATACTCTCGGTCATTCCTCGCACATCTTTTCTCTCGTGGCCATCTGACTACCAACAACACGGATCACTGGTGCTACTTGATCAAGTGTTCCAACTGGCACGTTTGGTGCAACATCTGAAGAAACATGCTGAACATCCAAGGAGGTCATAAGAATCACCTACACAACAGTGCGAACTGGGGCTGAACCTAGGCATGCACCCAAACTTGGTGCCAAATGAGCATCCTCCAACCCATGAAGTGCTGCTAAAACAAAACTCTAGGCCCTGCTACAAATAGGCCAACAAGGTCACAACCTCTAGTGACGGCAACACCGTTAACTCATACAAAAACTCTAGACTCATCAATCTGGCCTTAGTATCTCGTCCATCGGACAAGCTCAAGCTCTACTCTTGAACCTCTGCTTGATGTTCAACGAACATCTCTCTAACCATGGCTCTCATGACTGCAGCACTGTGTCAGCTGGGCTATCTGTGCCCGAGACTCATCTCGTTGCGCTGCCAACTGCGCCTGAGTCTCCGCTCTCTGTTGAGCCAACAACCCGACCATAAACTCTCTCATAGCTGAAGCAACTCTGCTACTAGAGTCTCACTCTGAGGCAGGGTAGTCTCTACCCCCTCTCTCGGAAAAATAAAAGTCGGGCCAAAAGTGGCCTGCAGGTCTGGTCAACTCTAGACGTGGTCTCATCTACAGCTGACTCAGCTCCAACTCCTCAGTTGGTGGTACCAGACGTCCCTGCTCCTCTATGTGTGACCAACACACTGGGATCCACATATAACCTCAAAACTAGTCCACACTTAGACTCTCACTGCCAACAAAAGGTAACACAAGTATACTAGATGCAGTACTGTAAAAACTCTTAAACAAAGAACTTAGACAAACCTAACGGCCGTTGGAGTGCTGATGATCATAGGGACAAATAACCTACAAAACAGGTTAGTCTACAGAATCTATACTCTGTGCTCTGATACCAACTGTAAAAACCCGACATAAAAATGGTCCTAAACCTGGTCCTTACTCACCATACATGCATAAAGACGGTAAAAAAACTCATCTAGCATTATAGTTTGCATAAAACATCCATTTAAAATTCCAAGGAACCTGTTTATAAACATTTAAAATTACTCCCTATTCAACATTAAAAACAACCCTGGCCAGAGTATAACTTGAAATAACAAAATGCAAAACATTTAAATTATTCCGTCAGGTTCCATATGCAAATCCTACGGACTCCGTGTCCGACTACATGCTGAATTAAATCAATAAACATAAACATAAAATGGAGTGCCGGCAGCTCCCATGATCATACAACTCCTCTTCTAGCCATCCTGGTGTTGTCCCAAGTTTCCTGGTGGAAAAACATAGAAAATAAGGGTGAGTACAAAGGCACTCAGTAAGAATCCCCAACCAGGGTACAGTACGAAACAACGCATCATCTAGCATCCAAGTAAACATGCAAACAGTTACCAACACAGAATCTCTGAAATGAGTTGTCAATACAACTCCTGAATCATCGGAAGTCTCCTACTTCTGGCCTAATGATCAGCTAAATAACTGATCCCAACAGATATCCTTGAAGGTCTCTTACCCTCGGCCAAATGATCAACTCAAAAGCTGATCCCAAAATAGATATCCTCGAAGGTCTCATACCCTCGGTAAAGTGACCACTCAACAGCTGGTCCTAACCAGCTCTCCAAATTGGTCTTGGGACGTCTGAGAGAGTACCCGAAGTCTAGCTCTAAACTCGGAAAGGAAAGGGTGTACTCACGAACATTACCCGAGGGAGCTCTCCACCCGACGCCTAACGCGTGTGCGCGCACACCACATGCTGCTGTAAACTACGTGAATATGGGTGCCTAAGGACATACTATGCCAGTCCAGGTATGCATGCCTAAAGACTCGGAAGCAGTGTCATTGATCTACAGTAGTGCGAGACCCTTGGCACTCGACTGTAGCAGCTTGAATACCTCCGACGCCTGAAGCTAAAAATCGGCCAAGGCAGGCTTACACCGTTGGTAGGGTTTCACTCTAACATGCTATAAACTAGGCTTATACCGGTGTGGTAGCTACTCCACACCCGACTATCGGGGGTAAGGAATATGTCCTCACAGCCAGACTGGTGGGGGAACGTACGTTGGTCCACTTTCAGACTCTAGATGATGACATCCTAACAGTTCTATCTAAGATTACACAACCCTGTTTCTTAACAAACAGACATGCTTCACAATAAATAACCCTAGCATGGTACTACGAGCTTAAAAATAGGAAATCAAGCATGCTGGAAGAACAAACCTAGCATGACACTAACATGTGAAAATAATCGTCAAACATGCTAGCAGAACAGATCAGCATAGAAATTCCTATCGACTAAACATGCAAGTAACAGTAAACAAGTAAACAGGAATGCAATTAGAGAAGTCCTGCAGGGTCCACATAACCCCGGCAAGGAATCTTTACCTGGAAATATGCAGAAAACACACAAGTATAAAGTGCTCCTTGAGCTGCAGAATCAACAGATAGCTAACTAAATGGCTAAGCTACAAGAACAACGGTCTTGGAAAAGTTACCCAAAGCGAACACAAGGCTTGGCAAGGCTTTAAGGAAAGTGTCTCGGCAGCTGCTTGGCTCGGCTAGGGAGAACTTGCAACAACAAGGTTGCTAGGGTGCTTCTCGGCTAGACTTGATTTGATGCAAGAAGTGCTCTCAGCTAGGTTAGAAGCTCCTCGGCTGCAATGGTGTCAATGCTTCTCAACTAGGGTTTGGTTTTGCGGCAAGGCTAGTTCTTGGCAAGCTCCTCTCGACAAGGCAAGCAAGAAAAAGGATTCACGGCTAGGGTTTAGCTTTGCGGCAAGGTTGGCTCTTGGCGAACTCCTCTCGGCAACAACAAGAACAAAGGTTTTCGGCTAGGTCAACCAAGAACAAGAACAAGAAGATGTTTCTAAAAGGGATTTCGGTAATGGATTTAAGAAGGAGGAGACCTCTCGGTAAGGTGAGGAATTGCAGTAAGAAGAGGATGGTTACTTAGATGTCTCGGCTAATGGAGAGGGAGAGAAGTAGGGTTTGTTCTCGGCTTAAAAGAGCAAGGGCTTGCTGCGAAGATCCGGCAAAACTCAAGCTTGAGGAAGGAGAAGGATCGATGATGGAGATGGAGCTTGGCTACGGTGGAATAGGAAAAGGAGAAGATGAAGAAGAAGAATCGTGAAAAGGAGAAGGATTTAGTGCAGCTAGACTTTTAGGTCTCAGTCAAATGAGGGGGAAAAATAGGATTTTGACACGTGTCCATGGCCACCCTTCTTTGAGTCCCAGCGTGGACACCTTTTTCTCTTATTTTCTCTTCTTTTAAACAAACCCTCCAAACTCTAACCAACAGGCTTCGAGCCCTAGCGAAGTCACATTTTTCTTTATTTTTCTCAATTAAACAACAAAGGCTCTAAACTTCTTCAACAGCAACACCAACTCTGGAAACCTGGAACTAAAGTAAAAATCCAACTTAGCAATTAACAGAACGGCCGTGAAACCCTGGTTAATTACGAGACTACCCCTGAAGGCAAAATTACCAAAATTCCCCCAGAGGTCCAAACTACCCTAACAGCCCAACAGAATAACTAAAAATACAACAGAATATACCTGGAGAATCGGAAAGGAAAACTTGGCCGTTACAATGTGGTCTTAACAAAGTTGTTTAGGGGTGTCCCTTCCAATTTAGGTCGAAACGAGGAAACAGTTTGTTTTTTACCCATTGCGTATTTGGCATGCCCTCCAATTGAAGATAGGCCTTCAACTCTTTAGTTGTTGGAACTCTGACTAAACGATCATACTTGGCCTCATCATACCCTTGGAATTTGAATAGGTCGTTCCAAGCTTCAGCATTCCAGCAAATCTTTTTCCCTGCTACTGTTGTATAGCAATGGTCATCCACAATTCCATTGCTATAGAATTCTTGTACCCAATTAGGGTTAGCATCTGTGCTTGGTCTATAGAAGTTGTCTAATCCTCTCTGCGTGATGGTGTCTTGGATTTCTTGGTTCAACGTAGCATTGGCAAATCTTTGTTCCTACAAGAAGTCTTTCTTTTTAGGCTCTACCGTCCCTAATAGTCTAGCAATGGTTACTAGGCTTACTCGCTCTGCTCTTGTTGGCGGCGATCGGGCTTCTTCCCCTAATGGCTCGGTAATGCCCTTGCCTTTGTCCTTTTATGTTAACCTCACAGAGGGAAGTTCTTCTACTTCTTATTTGATGTATGTCTTGACTACTACCTTCCTGTTGTTTTTGTTCACTAGAGGTTTTTTATCATCACGACCTTCCTAGGCTTTTTCATGCCACCAAATGCAACTCGTTTTTTAGGGGTTACATTTTCTTCAGCCAAACGTTGCGCGAATGGAGCATCTTTTCCATCCATAGCTCGTCTCTCTCTTTCCTCTGCTTCTTCAAGTCGTTTGGCCACTTTCGCGACTTTTCTCGCATCTTCGACCTCTTTTTCATGCTTCAAGACCTTTTCTTCCGTTGCTATTTCTATTTCCAAATCTTTCAAAACTTTCAACTCCAACATCTCTGGTTCTTTCCCTGAAGTGCTTCCATGTGTAAGCATGTTTTGGTCCCTTACTACGGACCTTTTCACGGTCGAGTTAGACTCTTTCGGTATTCTTACAATAGTTGCGAAGATTTTTTGCCCAATATTGGTGATTTCTACCATAGACGGCTCGGTTCCTATTTGAACTTCATTGGTTACTTGCGCGGTAAGTTGCTCAGGTACGACTTACTCCACTGTAGTTTCAACAGGTTGAACTCTCGAGAAATCGGTGCTTAATGCCATCAAATTGATACCTAGTATAATTTAATTCACAGAAATTACTCATAAAAGAAAAATGCTCAGATGTTAGGGTTTCACAAGAAAATTAGAAAATTCAGAAAAAGTAACGAGATCGACGGAATGTGATCAATTTATGTACGCGCTAGAAATCATAGTGGACTAGTAAAAATACATATTTACCCTCATTGAATGAGGGTGCCTAACGGTTGGATTATTTACCGTTGTGTGCCGACTCTTGAGTTTTTGCTAATCAGCATCTCAATGCGATTGTAATCGAAGAATTTTTTTTTTCAGAAATAATTACCAAATTACTAATCCTAATTATATCCTTCAAAAAAAAAATTAAACATAGAATCTTCTAAGTAAGGGAGTATATGTATTATTTCAAATTCGCATTTCATTGGAAGTTTTCCAAGTAACGAGCTTCTTGCTTGATAAGGCAGTGATTTTCGTCACTGAAATTCCACATTCCAGGAATTCATTTTCGCTTTGCATACCTTTAGTTAAACATTGTAGTGCTTAAAGGCGATAACATGATACTCTTTACCTGGTGCTTTACCTTTCAGGCATAGTAGATAAAGAAGTCCATTGTTCTTCTGTCATATAGTACTTGTGATGCTTCGCACGAGTGGCTGCTAATTGTCTCCACCCATTCGAGCGGTCATATAATGTGTTCTTTTTATCACTTACGCGTTGCATCGCATTCCTACGTTTGAGTTTAACAAGTTAGTCTTCCGAATTTAAGAACTACCCTTAAATTAACACTAAATTTCTTGCCAAATTCCCCAGCAACGGCGACAAAAACATGACCTGCGTTCCGGGTGCTAATATAAATGTACAGTAATTAACTCAGAGCATAACCTATTCCTAAGTGTGACTTGGAATCACTTACGCGCAAGTATACGCGGTCAGGATGCAACAGGTGATAAATATTTATATTTTATCATTCTCAATAGGGAATTTGTAGCGCATTGATATAACTTAAGTGTAAAAAGTAAAAGACACGAATGGAATCCAGAAAGTGTGTTTGAATATAAATATGTAATAAACAACTAATGTTAATGAGTCAATCCAAATTGTGGATATAATATGTATGCATTGCTTGGTGAGACTGAAATCATACTACCCTTACAAACGAATGATTCCGCATCCGATGGTACGGAATCTAGCTCCGCTGCAATCTCACACAAATTAACTTAGGGCTTCGTACCCGCTACCAGAGTTAACCTTAATCTTTTTATTGGTGCAAAAGACTTTGCACCAAACTAAAGGTAACCTGCTAGGTCTTCCACCAATTTCCTCTTTCGAGTTTGCTAGAGGTGAACACACGTGGTTAGCTGGCCGAGCATGCTTAATTAACAAACAAAATTATAAATTCTACTCACCCGCATCCATATTAAAGTCAACAATCTAAATCCAACTTGTGCTACCTAAGAATTAACCTTAATTAACTAGTGAGGAGATGTTCATATTACAAACTAGTTTAAGCAAGATAAGTTGTCATGAGCAAATTAACACATACTAAATTTAACTTCAAGCCCCCTTCTAGAGCACTTGACTGCAATCTTCTGGTACATTGCCCGTAGATTTACCTTTAAGAATAAGCTTTGCGTATGCAGCTAGTGAGATGGTTATTCCTAACTCCCCTCTGAAATGCTTAAGACTAATCATTTCTTAGAGATTACGATGAGGTTAAGCCCTTTGCATCCCATTTTCCAAGGCAAATGCTAAGCACTCACAAGTGAATTTTCAATCGACCTACAATAAATATAATCAACCACCGTTCTTACTATTTTTTCCATTTAACTTGATCTCAAATTAGTCAATAACACTACATGATTCTCCTAAGTTGCTTATTCATATTAACCCTACTCATAAATTGCTTAACAAGAGATCAAGTCTAAAATAAAAGATGCATAGTATTAATTTTAAGAAAGCGTTACAATCTACTCCAACAAGATGCAATTAAACTACAATACATACTAAAAAATACTACGATATATTAGACTACAATATACAATGGAGTTGGTGGAATTGTCATCACTGTGACCAGTGATGCCTTCTTCTACAAACATTGCATGGTACTGAGTTCTTCTAGGGCTACAGATGAATAGAATTCGTCGAGATCTCCTAAGTGACCTCGGCGTCTTCATCGCCCATCATCGGTAGTATCCTCTCCCAACCAGCACATCTAATTCTTTCGATTACTTCTCCATTTATAGCGACAAGGTTTCTTGTTGCTCACATTCAATCTTCGCTCAGATCTCCATTTGGAATATTCGATTATCGATTCTTTCCATCCTCGTTCTAGTGATTTCGTAATTTGATTGTCGTCCAGTCTTTCCTTTTCTGTTCCGTTGACTCGTCTGTTTCATTCGTCATCTGTATTCGCAATGCGTTTCTTGCAAATTTCAACAAGTCAGCGAGTTTTGAGCAATAGTCACACTTTCTGCAGTTATGCACGTGTTTTGCATCTTAAAACCGTGTTATTCTCAAACTATTATTATGCACGTGCTGCTGGTTAACATGCTGGATAAATGCGAATGTAGTCGATTAATTACCTTTTTCATGTTGTTTGCTTGCTTACTTTTGAATAAAATGCAAAGTTTCAGAGGCTTAAATAGTGCTATTATTTAGTGCTGCCACACTACATGCTAAGTTCTAGCAGCTCACACAACATACTCATCCACAAATAGTCATCCTAGCAAGATACTACTTAAACATAAGATCAGGACTGACTAAAATGTTAGCATTCAAGTATCATATATGTGTCAACCCAAACATACATGAATCACATAACAGATTAGAAGATATGCAAACCCCATAAACACTACATGCAATGACCTCATAATCCAAGCATGCAATACAAGTAAAAACAACATCACTACATATAAGCATACAGATAAGGTCAATACAACCCAAGTAAGTTGTTCTTATCTGATCAAGTAATTTAGAATGCTCACACGAGCTCCAACAGCAAAACAAGTGTCAAAGAGTTTAACCTAAGCATACATAACCAAGAAGGACTAAACTTCCAAAACTAACCAATTAGGAAGGTTATGGACTAGAATTTACGAAAAACCATGAAGAACAAGACTGGCATATAAAACAAAGTGGTTGCATATGGCGACAAACTACAGCGAGTGACACGGGCGACAGCAGTGCCTAGTGCGTCACTAATTACTAACCAAAGGCTTAGTTGGCTTAGCGTTGCATGAGTGGGCGCAACTGATCTGCTAGTTGTGGCATGGGTATGTGGATGCACACGATAAGACTCAACGAGCCTCAATACGGCATGGGGCTGACGCGGATAAATGTGATAGCACTCAAATAGAGCCCATTTTAAGCTATTATAGTTTGCATTATTCTGAGGATTAAAGGAAATAAACGGGCGATAACAGTAAATTGCAAGTAAAAACCAATGGAAGTTGCATGCATTCATAATTTAACATCACAAGTGCAGTTTCGCAATTGAAGTACAACTATTGAATAAATTACGCTAAAACATTATGTAATGCAGGAATACGTAGAACGTTTACGAGGGAAGGATGAATCAATGTGAACGACGATCCACTCAACAGAATCACGCATCTATAAGGAAGTCGAGTTCGAAGAATCGAGCCAACAAGGAAACAAACAGAGAATCAATCAAGCAATTAAAAGAGTGTCAATCAAAGAAATCCCGGCAGAAATCAAGAGATCCTGCATTAATGAAGATTTTCCAACTGACCTCAACTTGCTAACCAAGTAATTCATCTCTATAAATAGCAAGAGGGAAGCCAAGATCCGGTGAGCTGGTCGGTTGGCCAAAAGCCAATCTTAAGAAAAAGCTACTGGTGATGTTCGTGGGAGTCGATGACAAGGGGAATGCACACTTTACAACCGCAGCAATTCCAACTTTTTATTGTGTTTCTTAGGAGTAGTTATAGCTGTAAACATTTAGTAGTAGTAATAAAATTGGTTGATTTTATCTTCTACTTGTGTTTATTGCTATGTAGCGTTATAGGAGTTTTTAGTGAGGATTTATTTGTAGCAGCATGTTCGGAGTGTAGGTTATTATGTTTTACACTACTGCATTTTTTATTTAATATACATGCGTCGATTAGCTACCCATGCATGTAGCCTGCAGCGAGTCCGAAAGAAGGAATTGCAGGATGATCCAGTATGCTACATTAGGTTAGGTGAAAAGTTTTTCACCATTTAAAGTGCTAGGAATAACCTTACTAACTCTTGCGTTAGTATGGAGATCGCAGCGAAAGCTGAGTCTGCCATAAATCATTAAGTGCGGAAGTACTTATTAGAATAGGGAAGCATGAAACTCGATAACTGGTCCCGCACCCTTAATATCTTCTATAGCTATCTTCTTATCACTACTCATTGCATTCGCGTTTAATTATTGTTAGCATTCATTTTTAATTACTATTAGCATTCATAATTGAAACACACAAACAACTTCAAACTCATTCTTTACTCTGTTTGCATAAATGTCACATTAATAGTATTGGTTCTAGACATCAATCCCTGTGGTGAACGATAAAATATAAATACTTATCACTTCCTGCATTTTGACAGCGTAAACTTGCGCGTAAGCAATTCTGAGTCACACTTAGAAATAGATTATGCTCGAGTTAATTACTATATATTTATATTAGCATCCAGAATGCAGATCAAAATGCTAATATGTGGTTGGCACTGGTTGTGGTGCGACAGGTGAGGGTACACGATGGTGAGCTACAGAGGCGCAGGTCTGATGCATAGAGGTGCGAGATCGTTCGGTTACGACGTAATGCAGGAGATGAGGCACTTGCTCGATAAATGGTGTATTAAAGATGCACGGGTTGGTCAACTGCGATCTCTAGACGACGTGTGCGATCGGGCATGGCTATGTTACTGCTATAGAATGGTTGGGTTGCATTGTGTGAGGCAGGACTGTGGCAACGTGCGGCTGGGCAGCTACGATCGCACGACTGGGCTGGCACTATGACGGGCAATGTTAGGCGGGCGTGCAACAGCGAACGACTAGGCGTGTGACAACGATCGATGGCTAGTGCTGGGCTGTGAGTGGTAGCTTAGTGGAGAACCTCTCAAGTCTCTCTTTCTAAAAAAAATCTTGTTTGCTTCCAATGCCAAAAGAATCCCACACTTTTATGAAACTCTTTTCAACCTCAAGCTTCTATAATTTACAACAATGCCTCTGAAGAACCTGAAATTACAAATAAGCTCACGACTCTTTAGCAATTGAAAATAGGTCGCTAGGAAAAAATCACCAAAATGCCCTTAAGGCTAAAAATGTCTGAAAATTCAGCTAGGAATCTCGAGAATCAAGAAAACTGTACCTGGAGGGTGGTAATGAAAATATGGGATGTGATATTTCATGTGTTTTCAAATGAAGGAGTTCTCTATTTATAGAGTTTCCATGGACTTCAAATTGGCTTGAGCCTATTGTTTTTGGGTCCATCATTTATTTTGTATCAATAAATGGATCTTAGACCCAAATGTATTCATGAACTTGGGCTCATTTGAGCCCAATTTAATTTAATTTTAAAATGAGAATTATTAGGAAATGACTAGTTTTTTCAAAATAGACAAGAGAATGTCTACCATTTTGGAGACTTTAAATGGATGGTTATTTCAAATAAGGAGATTAGAGATAGAATTTTGTTTCCGAAAATGTCCTCTATTTAATTTATTTTTAACTCTTTTCAAATTTTTTTATTAAAATAATAAGGTTAAAATACCATTTTAGTCCTCCAACTTTGGCTCTTGTTCCATTTTAGTCCTTCAACTATCAAAAGTTCAATAT
>JBBMKA010033248.1:1352-11653 GCA_037833695.1 Sechiopsis laciniata
ATGACTAATATTTTCTTTGACCACTAAGCCAACACATAATAATTAGTTACAACATATCTATTTTGAATTGAATATTTATCAATTTTTCACTAGTAAATCTAATCATGAAATAAATTTGATTGTTTAAAAAAAAAATTGTGGTGTATTCGGGACACTTTATGTGCACCTTCACTTTTTTTTATTAGACAAATTGCATAAGTCTACAATATTATATTGTCAATAAAATGCGTGAATGAGTTATTTTAAAGTAGGTGTTCACTTAATTCAAAAGATTTTAATTCGTAAGATTCTTTTTTATCATTGGACCAATTCATTTGATTGAAAGGTCAGCAACAATATTTGATGCCAACAGCTCCATGACACCAAAATTGAGGTGGAAAAAGTTGGAATATTTCAACAGATGTGCAATGTGAGTTAAACACTTTTCTCAATAATAATAAATGCACATGTTATGGCACAAAGGATGTTTGCTCAATATTATATTCATTCTTTTTTAGGGTTTAGTTTTGTGGTCAAAGTATGAGGTAGCACTACAATTATGACAATGACTGATTTTAAGGGTCAGGGATTTTGTTTGGAATCCAAAGGTGTGATTCAATGTTTGTGATTGTAAGCACAACTCTCTCTAGCTCTTCTTTTATTGTAATCTCTAACTAATTATACATAGTTTGGTGGATGAACATGTATAAATATAATTCACTTCCATTTTCTTTTTATACCCTAGGGATGGAAGAGTGGTTGAGGTTTGGGCTCTCGAAATTTGCACTCCTCAAAGTTCTAAATTTGAAGTAAATGTGTGGGATTAAGATATCAATGATGTATCTCGATTATAAAGTATAAAAAATGCAATATTTTGAAACTTAATGATCAAATAGAAATTAAACTGAAAACTTAAAGAGCTAAAATGTAATATTTTAAAATACACAGAACAACTAAAATCTAGAAAATTTGTTGTAAATAACAAATTATAGCATTCATATTTATATTATAGTAACTTGTAAAAAATATTTTATATAAAATATGAAAGAAACCTATCAATTTTAAGTTTGAAATCTATAAGTTTCACTTTGATTGAAATTTATCAATTTTGTAACTATCAATTTAAAGTGAATCGTTTTTGCTATATTTGATTTTTTTTTTCTTTTCTTTTTTGCTACTATGAAAAGTCGCCTAAAATATATACTCAAAACCATAGGACCCAAAATGCATTCCCTCCTTTTTATAGTTCAACAAGTAGGGTGTTTGTTATGCGGTTTTCAATGAACTACTACAATCACCATTCAAAAAACTTTATCCAAACGAGTTATTTTAATTACTTAAAATAACTCGTTTGGATAAAGTTTTCACTGTTTAACCACTCAAACTAATCACTCATTTCAAATCAATCAATCAATCCCTCATTTTCAAACCACTCAACATATAAGTCATCTTCCAAAATCTCTATCCAAACGAGTTTTTCCATGCAATTGCTCCACCAAAATCCTCATTCAAACGAGCTATTGCCTCTATAAAAAAGTCTATTCAAACAACCTATTGCACAAATCTCAATTTTTATTACTTAAATTAATTCCTCATTCTAATCACTCATACAAATCCTCATTCAAACATCCCCATATAGAATAAAAGATTGAACCTTTAGCCATGCATTTTGCAATGCTCAAAATGACTATCTTATAAATTTTCAAAATACAATTCTATATTTTTCTATTCGTGATTGTTGTGACCGGCTTACATAAATTTCAATTATTCTATCAAAACTATATAATCCAATCTTCCATAATCAAACTAATAAATTTACTTTTATAAGTCAAAAGTTTGTTGTTTTTTATATTCGTAATTGTTTGAGATAGCTTTCGAATACCTCGACTAATGTCATAGTACATACCATTTGGAGTAAAACTTGCATACTTGATGGTAAGGATCTATTCCTCCTTACTTTTCATGGTAGCTAGAAATTTTTGTTATTTGGTTTTTTTTTTTTTTTAATTAATCTTAAAATTTGTGACTATAATTGCTCCACATAAAAGGTAAGTAAAACTAGGTTTTTACTAGCAAGAACCTAAGTTTTACTCTACCATCTAACCCTATAACATTTGGATGTCAAAAAAATTTGTAGAAAATTAGTTTCAAGATAAGTAACCATCATAAATTGAACTCATCATCTTCAGTTGTCGAAGTCCCTCTTAATCATTAGGTTTATAAGTCAATTGTTTAATCATAAAAGTTTTTTTTTTGAATTCAACCATATTTGTAACTCAAACTCATAACAAATTGGTTATCACGTGATATATGAGGCCACGAACCATAGAAGATTTAAGCCTTGATCATTAAGAAAAATTTTATCCAATAATATTGAAAATGGAAAATTCAAATTCAATAACTCTTGATATCTTAACATCCAAGTCTCATCAATGTTTATACAAAAAAAGGGGAGAATTTTGAGGGTCGGCCAAAAGAGTGTAATACAAGGAAGCTGCCGAAATACGCGTGGACGGCATTTGAGGGCCAGCCAACCCAAACCAAACCAGTTGAAACAAACAGAAGACAAACAGCCCAGCAGCCATTTTCTGGTAATTTTCCTTCAATTTGACCCCAATTCTTGACGCCAATTCCCCAATTTTGCTTTCCCAAAACCCCAAAATACTTCCATTTCAATACCCTTTTCCCCTTTTCTTCTCTTTCTTCTTTCAATCGGAGATCTACCCTTTCTCCGATCTCATTTTCCCTCTCTAAACTCCCGTTTCTTCTTCTCGATCATCAAACCCCAAATCCCTTTTCTGGGCTGTGATTGATTTTGTTGCCGTTTGTGATTTGCAGTGAAGTGTGGGATAAATAATGGGTACCCCTGAGAATAATGAGAGCAAGGTCGGCTTCTTTGCTGCTATGACTTCTGGATTTTCCAAGCTTAGCAACGCTATGCACCGATCTGTTAATGGGTACTACGATTTTCATACTTCTGATCCTATCTGTTTGTTTTTCTCACTTGTTTATGGATTGGAATTTCTAAGATTAGTTGTTGTTTCTGCTTTTATTGCTCTGTCTTGTTGCCTTGTTTTATCACTGTTATCGTTGCTGTAGGGTGTTTGTTTTGTAAACAACCGAGAGTTTGTATAGGAAGTGAATTGGGCTCTTTTTTGTATAATTATCTCATATGTGTTTGTGCTCTCTCCCGCGAGAATAGTTGAGGTGCGCCTAAGCTAGCCGGACACTCACGGATATCCAAAAAAGAAAAAAAAAATCTCATCGATGTTGTGATTGGCTGTTTTGTGCTAGTACTTGTCTATAGAAGTTCCTCCTTTTGAAGGAATCTGATTTCAGTATGTATCTTTATTGAGATTTTGAAGGATTGGTAACGTTCTTATTATCCTGCTAAATGTCTGCATATTATGAGTTCTAGTTTCTTGATGACAAAGTTGGATGTAGATTCTTACATCACTTCAATACATGGTAGTGTATGGTTTCGATTGAAAATTAATCTTATAACTAGAATAGATGATCTTCATTGCTTTTGAAACTGGATTACATGTCTTATTTCCCAATATTATCATTTCATGGATGAATTGCTTTGTGGTTACTGCACTTATTTTATATCCTCGAGTGCCAGGCCAGCTTATGCGCACCTTCACTATTTTCACTTTGCATGTTTTTTTTCCCACTTTGTATATTTTTTTTCCCGCCCTTTCTCTTATTTTTGTCAACTGATCTCGAATTGTTGAAAAGTTATTATTACTTGCGTTGTAGATAAATGTTGTCCCTCTCAAAGCTATTGTTAACACTAGATTCTGTGGTTTTAAGTTTTAACATCGTGCTTTTTTTTTAAGACTATACTTTTCTCAAGTCATATGTTTCTGCCTCTGGTCCATGTATAGCATTAATACAAAGTGTGTATAAATGTTAGAGAGTTTGACTCATGATTACCTCGCCTCACTTTGCTCTCAGGTTTCGTGGTTCTGAAGAGGTTGAAGTTATAAATCCTGAAGGAGGCAAAGAAGATGCAGAAGAGGAAGCTCAGAAAGGGAGATGGAAACAAGAGGTTTTGCTTATTTATACTTATACCTCTTATCTTTGCTCATTTATACATAACAATGTAGTTTTTCCGTAGTACTCTTTCTACAGATTAATATGGCAGAAGGGTAGGAAAAAGTACAAAATAGGGTAAAATATAGTGCTCACAAAACCTGTTTAATGTGAAAAGAAATCAGTGGTAAAACAGAATGACTCTTATTTACTCTACCAAGTTTGTGGAAGGCTATTTCCTCACTATTGGAAGCTAGGAGTTTTGTCTTCTGTTCTTCTTCCCCTTGTATGTTTCCATAAAATTATTAAAATAGTTCTTTTTTCGGTAATAAAGGATCGTGAAAGCTACTGGAAGATGATGCACAAGTATATTGGTTCAGATATCACATCAATGGTCACTCTTCCGGTAATCATTTTTGAACCAATGACAATGCTTCAGAAAATGGCCGAGGTTTGTATTTCTTTCGGTATTCTTTTGTTAAAACCTTTTCATTTGTATCCCGATGTTCATAGTTGAATATTTATTACAGTTAATGGAATACTCCCACTTGTTGAATATGGCGGATGAATCTGAGGATCCTTACATGCGGTTGGTGTATGCCTGTAAGTATCAAAATCTTAGTATGGCTTAAAGGCTGGCCTATGTAGATTAATGATCATTAAATTATGAAGGCCTTTTTCTATTTATGATGATTTTCTTTTCACTTGTTGCAGCATCGTGGGCTATATCGGTGTATTATGCTTATCAAAGAACCTGGAAGCCGTTTAATCCTATCCTTGGAGAGACTTATGAAATGGCTAATCATAATGGGGTCTCATTTATTTCTGAACAGGTGAATTTCAAATATTTTGCTTTCCCCCACCCAAAGAAGAAAAAAAAAAGAAGGAAAGAAAGAAAAAAGATTGTACTTGGTCAATATCTTTCTTCCAAGTTCATCATGAGTTAGAAAGTTGCATACCGTGCAACTGTTTACATTCTTGTGATTCTTGTTAATTGTCGTTTTGTTTTGGTTTTTCTCTGTTTTTATTGATTTCATTTTTATTCCAAACAATTTTTTCAGGTGAGTCATCATCCCCCAATGAGTGCCGGGCATGCTGAAAATGAGCATTTTTGTTATGATGTGACTTCAAAGTTGAAAACTAAGTTTTTAGGGAACTCGGTGGATGTCTATCCTGTTGGAAGGTAAACTTCTGCTTTTCACTCTGTCTTTCTATCCCTCAGTTCATGCCTTGTTGAAGTCACTTCTGGGTGTGTAAGGAGCTAGTTATAACATAAACTCAGATATCCTTAAGATCATAGGTTCAAACTCCGAGTACACTCCTTACAATATTTGAATATTTTAGTTGTTTCTTGACACAAATTGCTATATAATTAGATGGTTATCCGTAAAATTTGTTGAGGTACGTACCCAAAGTTAGATATGAGCCACTTACCTGGGCAATGGCTTCAAGCCAATGTTAACATGTCAAATTTGATGTTTCTTTTCAATTCATCCCATATTTAGGCTCTTGAAGTGTGAAGCTAATTGCTATCAGTGATTGCGTTTATTTTACTATGGCCTTGATGTTTGATAACGCGAGACTAGGTGATAATATGATTTTGGCATTTGCAGAACACGGGTGACTCTTAAAAGAGATGGTGTAGTATTAGATTTGGTGCCGCCGCTGACCAAAGTTAACAACTTGATATTTGGAAGGACGTGGGTCGATTCACCGGGAGAGATGATAATGACCAATTTAGCAACGGGTGATAAAGTTGTATTGTATTTTCAACCATGTGGATGGTTTGGGTAAGAATCTTTTTCCTATCACTCTCTTGTAATACGAAGATCTTTATGAAATCATAATTTCAAGTGTCTCAAAGTACACGCCTTTACTTTATAGAAAAGAAAACAACAAACAATGTGTTTAATTTAGCTTTTGTAGAAATGCGAAGGATTTTTGCCTAATAAAGACTTCAAATGATTTTCTTCGAGAGAAAGATTTGTCCCCTGAGGCAGTCTTGTTACTAGAGGCTTGAGGTCTCCAAAATATGTTGCTTTGGAGGTTACAAGTTTGAAATCCACGAATGGGCTTAATTGTAAAATCTCTTCCTGTTTTTTGGGTCGAGGCCTTGGGAAATGGGACGGGCACTCGTATATGTAGTGGGGTGAAGCTCTGACTTTTTATTATCAATATATATATGTAGAGAGAGAGAGAGAAGGGGAAGATTGTACTTTCATGTGGAAAGCCTCTCAACTTGGTTTATCTTGTATTATGTTATTTTCTTATCGTAATAGATCTGGGTCTTTTCACTGTCATCATAGTAATTGATGCCACTTTCCATCTCACTGTTATCTGTTATTTGGTCGCAGTGCTGGCCGTTACGAAGTGGATGGTTATGTTTATAATTCGGCAGAGGAACCTAAAATTTTGATGACAGGGAAATGGAATGAATCTATGTGTTACCAACCTTGTGATATGGAAGGGGAGCCTCTTCCAAACACAGAACTGAAAGAGGTAATATTTCTCGACTAAGTCTAATGTTAAATATTATGTTTTTGCAGAAAATTGAAGTGTGGATCTATTGTGCTTGATTCTCTTGGATTCTGTTGGCTAAGTCTTAATCCTTGGTTGAAATTTGATTCTTTCATGTTGTGACGTTTTATCGTTTCCGTTTTCTAGGTTTGGCATGTAGCTAGTACACCCAAAAACGACAAATTTCAATATACACACTTCGCACATAAGATCAATAGTTTCGATACTGCCCCTAAGAAGTTGTTAGCATCGGACTCGCGGTTGCGTCCCGATAGATACGCTTTAGAGAAGGGTGATCTATCCAAAGCGGGTTCTGAAAAGAGCAGGTTTGTTCCTCAACCTCTCCAATCCTTTCTTTAAGCTGCAATCAGTTCAAATTCTCAATTAGGATTTCGTGCATTTTTGTCTGTGGTTAGTTTGGAAGAGAGGCAAAGAGCTGAAAAGAGAACTCGAGAGACCGAAGGAAAGAGTTTTGTGCCCAGGTGGTTTGATTTAACTGAGGAGGTTACATCGACTCCGTGGGGCGATTTGGAAATTTATCAATATAATGGTTTATATGCCAAACATCGGGCCGATGTCGATAGTTCTAGTTCAAGCAGCAATGATGAGATTGACGCTAAATCGATTGAATTCAACCCGTGGCAATACGGGAACTTGTCGACAGATTAAGGCATTTCTCCTCTATGTTCTATTTGGTTGGCCTCTTCAGATGGTAATACTGTTCAGCATTTGATATTATAGTTTTCTGTTGTTTGTTTATATAAATAGAGCTTTTACATTTTGTAACTTTGTTGTTTATCTTTGCTAGTTGTTTTTATGTTCTTGGTGATATAATTCATAATTTATGGTTTGGCTATAGTATGCGTATGCTTGACTACATGTCAAAGTTTGTTATATCTTTTTTATGTTGCTGGTCCAAAATTTAAAAAAAAAAAAAAAAAAAAAAAAAAATTGACATTCCTGGATTCCTTCCATTATAAGTCTCTTTCAAGGGAAAAAGATGAAAGCAACAACACAAAGCTCTTAATATATAAATAAAAAAAAGTTCATAAAAAATACTCTTTGGAAAAAAAAAATATAAATAGAAAAAGTTCATAAAAATATAACCATTCTTATAAAACAAAATGGAAAATTCAACGAGAAGTTATAAATTTAAATTATCTATCTTTAAATATTATTTAATTAAAAAGATATTTTTTGGATAAGAAATAATTTCATTATAATTATGAAATTACAAAGTAGAAAAAATTCCCATAGAATTACAAAGAGATCTCCAATTATTAAGAAGAGAATCATAGCTATAATGAGAGAAAAGGGGAGATTGTTTGATCCAAGAAACCATAGAATTAGTAATGTTGTCCATGATTCTATCAAAAGAAGATGCTTTGTCCTGGAAAATACGATTTTCGGTAATTCCTCTCCTTCCATATATGCTAGCAAAAAGCCCTTATAAAGTTTTCTCATAGGATCTTTATTATCTTCTTAAATGGGTGATCAGTGAGAACAATCAACAACATAGTTGATAGGTTGTGCGACATGGGAAAGCTCCATTGAAAAGTATATCGAATTAGATTCCAAAATGAGGTTGCAAAAGTACATGATAGCAGCAAATGAGCTTGTGATTCAGCTTCTTTTTGGCAAAGGGAGCACTATTGTGGAAGATGTGAAGGTGAGACAGCCTTCTTTGTAGCTAGTTCCCAAAGGAAAAATTTAACCTTTTTCGGGAACTTATCCTTCCAAATTGCTTCATAAATTTTAGGAGACTCATATATAGGAGGGCAAATGTTGTCAAATCCATCAATCGGATCCGGCTTCCATATACATTGATCCTCTCCAGTGGCAAGTTGAATTGTACTAAGAATATCAATTAAAGATGTAAATTCCAGAATCTCATCCTCCTTCAAATTCCTCCTCAATGCCAAGTTCCAGAAATTCTGATTATTAGACCATGCTTCCTTAATGGACAAATCTTTCTTAGTGGAAAGATTAAATATCATAGGAAATTGGAAGTAGAGGGGACCACCGTTCATCCATGAATTTCTCCAAAAAGAGACCAAAGCTTCATCTTTGACCTTATTGGATGTTCTATCATGAATCATAGGAGCATAATTAATAATAATTTAATAGAATTTTGACCTGGCATGTTATTTGGCATCAATTATTCTCCTCCATAGGGCATACCTTTCAGTACCAGCCAGCTTCCAATGGAATAATGATATCTTTCCATTTCACCAAATGAAGCCCTTTGTTGTCAGAATTCCCTTTCCATAAAAAATGTCTAATGATCTTCTCCAGTTTGTGGGCCAACTTAGAAGGCACCTTGTAGATAGACATATAATATGTTGGAAGATTCGCAAGTGTAGCTTGTATAAGAGTAAGTCTACCATCCTTAGAAATATGACTATACTTCCAAGAAGATATCTTCTTTTCAACTTTCTCAATCAAAATATCCCAGAAATGAATGGTTTTAGGCTTTCCAGATAACAGGAGGGCAAGATAAGATGTTGGCCAGGAACCAATTTTGCAACTGATCTTGGTAGCCAAACTAGTGACAACATAATCCTCTAGGTTGATACCCAACATCTCGGATTTGTTGACATTGATTCTTAATCCGGAGAGAGATTCAAAGTTAGCCACTGTTTGAAGCAAAGCTTCAATAGCATCACCGTCATTATACTTGGAGAAAAGAAGAGTATCATCTGCAAATTAGAGATGAGAGATCCTGATGTTTCCAATATTGCAGCCTTAAATTCTATTATCGGACTCAACCTGTATTAACATTTTACTTAAGCAATCTGCTATAAGAATGAATAGGAGAGAGGGGAGAGGTCACCCTGTCTAAGGTCTCAAAAAGTTTAATGTGATACGATTAAAGTGAGTGTGACATCCTATTTGGTTAAAAAAATACATTTCTTGGGACACTTCCAATATTATTATTATTTTTTTTTCTAGTTAACTACTTGTAAGCTTGTATATTTAGTTACAATTTTTTAAACCATGAAAAAAAGTGATTTTATCTTCAAGTATTTTTTTAATATTAAAAGTGTTTTAGATGATTCAAATTTCTGACTTTTTAATCTTAAATATGTTTTTAGCCATTTATTACATTAGTTGACCGATTGAACCATGCTTTTGTGTGTATTAAATTGATAATTTAAACTAAATATATCTTTCTTTTAAGAAAATTAAATAATTAAATTTATTTATTTTAGTACAAATTAAGAAAAGATGACTACAAATTCTAAATAAGAGTCAAATATCAAATTTTAAAATTAAACTTGTGATCGCGGTATAAATTTATAGATAATATCAAGCAAAAAGGTCCAATAGAACATGGAGTAGCTGCGAGTGAACTCCACGCTCCAACAACATCTATAATGTTATCTATAACGCTCCAACAAATTATAATTTTATATGTCAACGAAAGCAGTTGTTAAATGACATTAGTACGCATCCAAGAACCAAGGAGTTTTGGGTTCAAATTTTCTCACCCTCAATTATTATAATCTCAAAAAAAAAAAAAAAATTATATTATCTGCTTTTTAAAATAAACTTATTTGGAAAATTAAATTTTTATCTCTTAGTTTTGAGATCTAGTTTCAATTTTGTTCATATATTTTAAAATTGAATATTTTTACTCATGACATTTCAATAATGATCACTTTTGATCATTGCGAGTGTTTTTTTAAATTTATTTTCTTTTAAAAATTAAATTTACGTGAAATTAAAATAATTATTTTATCAATTTATTAAAAATTAAAATTAAT
>JBBMKA010033269.1:8560-57763 GCA_037833695.1 Sechiopsis laciniata
AAATCAACTATATGAATAAAAACTCAATTTTTATTTTTATTTATTTTTTATTTTTTTGAGATTAACTCCATTTTTATTGTAGTTCTATATATAGTTGTAGGAATTAAAGTTATAAAACTTTTAAAGTTTTCTCCATTTCTAATGCATAGATTTAAAAATCAACTATATGAATAAAAACTCAATTTTTATTTTTATTTATTTTTTATTTTTTTGAGATTAACTCCATTTTTATCGTAGTTCTATATATAGTTGTAGGAATTAAAGTTATAAAACATTTAAAGTTTTCTCCATTTCTAGTGACATAGATTTAAAATCAAATAAGGTAATAAATCATAGATCAAGAATTGAATGAAGGGCTCATTTGGAGGACATAATAGTTCAAAAATGATTCTCACAATTAATCCACATTTAAAGCTAGCATGATGAGGATATGTAATATATTAAAAAATGTGGAATGAAAGGGGAACAAACTTTAACTAATGTGGTGCTAAAATTGTTTTAAAATAATATAATAAGAAGAAATTAAAAAACAAATGTGAAGGAAAGAACAACAAAAGGGCAAGAAAACATTATTTAATTAAAAATAAATATGTAAAATTTAAATATGTTTTAGACAAATATAAGTATAAAAATTTATCATATAACAAACTAACAATTATAAAAACTTACCTTCCACTATAAACATTTTTTCAAAACTAAAATATATAGTCATTTCAAAAAAAAAAAAAAAAATAGTGCACAAATTAATAAATTATAAATTAATTTTGAAAAATAAAATAAAATAGAGTATAGAAAAAACAAATAAAGTTAGTAGAGATAGAGAAATAAAAGAAAAAATAAATGAGTTGCAAAACTTTTGAATTAAATATAAGTTAAAATAAATTATTGAAGAAATTTTATTTATTTAATGAATCTATTTATAACTCTAGTATGAAAATGAAATAATTTAGTTTTAATAAATCATTAGTTTTTTTATAAAAAAGAAAACCAAAACGTTAGTTTATTTGTATGGTAGTGAATTAGTGTATTTTGTTTTTTTTAATGAGAGAAATTGAATGGTGAGTAAACAATTTATTATTATTATGTTTAAAGGGTAATTAAATTTGAAGTAGGATGGGTAACAGTCTAATAAATTCATAACAATGGAAAGATGAATGTCTTTACTCACTTTAAAATAATGAAAAAATATTGTAAAAAAATTGATAAATAAAAACAAAGGCGTATAGCTAACATGGTTGTTAAATTTGTTTTAAAATAGTTTAGTTGAAACAAATTGCATGACAAGTGTGGTTAAAAAAAAAGAGGAAACTAAATAGAAATAATTGTATATATCTTATAGCTAACGAGGGTGTGTGAATGTAAATGTAATAACACAGTAGAAATTATAATAAAAGTAAGGAAATAAAATTGACTAAAAAACAAATAAATAATAATTTTTTAAGGGCATGGTTTTCAACTATACTTAATACTTTTTTTATTGATAGTGTTTCATCATATTTAATGATAGTCGAAAGTTTCATTATAAATATTTTTAAAACATTTTAAAGTCAAATAATATTGTGTTTTTTTTATTCGTCTAAACTTTATGTTGCAAACGATTCTACATGTTTGTAGTTATAGAATTTAAAAAGATAGTAATGATGAATTAAAAAAAAATAAAATAAAATAATGATCATTTTATAGTTTTGAAATTGATAGTTATGAATTTAAAAAGATATTTATTTGTTGTTATGTTTTTGTCGCTACTTGGTGAAAAAACTACCACTAATATAAGAAAGAAAAAAAATGTTAAAAATATCTCAATCAAAGAAGTGGAAAGAGTTTCGTATTTTTATGTGCAAAAAAAAAAAAAAAAGAGTTTCGTATTTTTTTAGTTAGACTTTTTTTTGAAATATTTTTTTTGTTGTACTTTTAAATACATAAATATACGTTTTTGTATAACATGTCAAACTCAAACATATAATTATTTTTTAATGGATAATAATAACTCATTAGAAACAAAATTTACCGAATAAAAATGATATAGAACGCAATAATTTTGTATTATATGTGTATTATTGTTTTCAATTTACTATATATATACACCCACTTTGTTTTCAACAATACTTCTATTCATATCATTTAAATGAGAGTTTTTCAAACTCTCAATTGTTTTTGAAATATTTCAATTCTCGTATTAGCATATTTTCATAACACCAATATTAGAATGAGATTGAAATAAATAAATGCAAATCTAAATTAGAGACTAAAATGTTGTTACATGACATTACAAATATGATGTAAAGTAACAAAAAACTTACAAAATAGATGTAAAACAATTTCAAAAATATACATATATCTCAAATAGGTTTTTTTTTTAAACGAACAAAAAACTAACAAACTGCAAAAAACTAAAAGCTTAAATAGGAATTTGTGGCGTTGCAGCAGCCACTGCTTGCATCTCACGGTCATAGATGGGAAATAATTTCTTCGGAATGTCTTCAATCCAATGTTGTTCCCCACCATATTCCATTACTTTTCTAGCCAAGGCGTGTGCTAATAGGTTAATTATTTAATCTATGATATAATAATTCTATATTAAATGTTAATTATTGTTTTCAAGAAATACTTCTACACATACCATTTAACTTCAAACTCTCAAAAGTATCTTTGAAATATTAAAATTCTCGTATTAGCATAGTTACATAACACCTGCAAATTTAGAACCATGTATAATTAAAAAGTATATTAAAGAATTAGATTGAAATAAGTAATAGCCAATCTAAATTAAAGACTAAAATATTGTTATATAATATTGCAAAAATAATGAAATGTAACAAAAACATAAAAATGAAATAAAGATGTAAAAGCAAGTGAAACAAATATATAAAAACAGTTTCAAAGATTTACATATACCTCAAATAGATTAATTGGCTTGCAAAACACAGCCATTTTTGCTTTGTAGGTACAATTTTAAAAGCACTAACCTATTTATAGAGATGAAGATGCTGGCAAAACACAACCATTTTTTTCTTAGGTACAATTCAAAAGCATGAACCTATTTATAGAGATGAAGAGGTATAGTTTGATCATATACTTTTGTGGTTATACAATTTGAAAAGATAATAATTATTATCTTGTGATTATACAATTTGAAAATATAATAATTATTATCTTGTGATTATACAATTGATAGTCAATGAAAATTCTATTTATTTGTAGTTATTTTGTAACAATTTACACCATTATTATCATTAAAATAAGAGTTTTTTTTTCAATAAAAAATCTAATTAAATAAGTTCAATAGATGTTCTACGTGCATTCACTAAATTTTAATTGAATGACATATTTTTTATTTTAAAAAAAAATATTGGACAAAGTAGCCCAAAAATGATTCTCCCATACAAGCCACTTTTTAAGTATTAAAGATAAAGATTAAAGATTAAAGATTAAAGATAAAGATAAAGATAAAAATGGAGTTCTTTGCCCAGTCCTTCTTTTGAGGAGGATGATGTGTTGATTTATGAGGTGGTCTAGTGGCCCCGAACCACCTTTATTGATTCATGTTCCGTCTTGTCCACCAATTACTCAGGTTTACACCAGGCATATGCAACCTTCAGAGGCATGCCTCGTACCAGTGAGCTCATTTGACTTGCAATCTAGTGATGATCTTGATCTGCCCATAGCTCTTCGTAAAGGTAAGCGTTCTTGTACATATACTATTTCCTCGTTTGTGTCCTATCATCAGGTGTCATCACCATCTTTATCCTTTCTGACTTTACTTGATTCTGTGTCTGTCCCTAAAACAATTGGTGAGGCTTTGTCCCATTCTGGGTGGCACTAGGAAATGGTCGAGGAGGTGGTTACATTGGATGCAAATGGAACTTGGGAGTTAGTCACTCGTCCGGAAGGAAAACAAATGATCGGTTGCAAGTGGGTGTTTGATGTCAAGATGAATTCTAATGGATCTGTTGCGCGACTCAAGACACGCTTGGTGGCTAAGGGGTATGCCCAGACGTATGGTATTGATTATAGTGAAACTTTTTCACCTGTTGCGAAAATGACGTTGATTCGATTGTTTATTTCTCTGGCTGCTACTAATGATTGGCTATTATATCAGCTTGATGTTAAAAATGCTTTTTTTGCATGGTGATCTCCTTGATGAGGTATATATGGAGCAACCACCTGGATTTATTGCTTATGGGGAGAATGCTACGGTTTTTCGTCTTCGTATATCATTGTATAGGTTGAAACAGAGCCCCCGAGCATGGTTTGGAAAATTCAGTCAAGCTGTTGAGAAGTTTGGAGCAGAAGTGTTCTTCAGATCATTCTATGTTCTATCGCCGGTCTAATTGCAGAATTGTGTTACTAGTAGTGTATGTTTTATGATATTGTAATCACTGGAAGTGATGAGTCTGTGATAGCTTCAATGAAGACCTTTCTCCATAGCCAGTTTAGTACCAAAGATCTTAGAAACCTAAAATATTTCTTAGGTATTGAAGTCATGAGAAGTAAGAAGGGAATCTTGTTGTCTCGGCGGAAGTATTTTCTTGCCTTATTGACTGAAACAGGAAAGTTAGGTGAGAAGCCGTGTAGTACTCCGATGGTACCAAATCAACAGCTTGTCTAAGAAGGAGAAGTTTTTCTGATCCTGAAAAAATAGGAAGATAGTTAGAAAATTGAACTATTTAACAGTCACAAGACCAGATATTTCTTATTCTATGAGTCTAGTGAGTCAGTTTATGTCATCTCCCACAGTAGATCATTGGACAGCTGTGGAATAGATTTTGAGCTATCTAAAATCTGCTCCTAGAAGAGGTGTGTTATACAAGAATCATGGACACTCTACTATTGAGGGTTATTTAGATGCTGACTGTGCAGACCCTAAAGAAGATAAGAGGTCGACCTCAGGGTACTGTGTGTTCATGGGAGGAAATTTAGTGTTTTGGAAGAGTAAGAAGCAAAATGTAGTGTCCCGGTCGAGCTCTGAAGCGGAGTACAGAGCCATGTCATAAGTGACATGTGAGATAGTGTGGCTTATTCAGGCTCAGTATGAGAACTACGATACCTGCAAGATTATGGTGTGACAATCAAGCAGTTATCCACATTGCCTCAAATCCAGTGTTTCATGAAAGAACAAAGCACATTGAAGTTGATTGTCATTTCATTTGATAAAAGATGCAGCAGGGTTTGATCTCAACGAGTTATGTGAAGACTGGAGAACAGTTGGGTGATATATTCACCAAAGCGCTAAATGGAGTTCGCATAAAACTATCTCTGCAACAAGCTGGGCATTATAGACATATTTGCTCCAACTTGAGGGGGAGTGTTAGGATTATATGTATATATGTGTTTTGTATATATTACTGCTTTCCTAGATTCATGCCTAGTAGACCCGTTAGGGTTGTTATGTATTCTATAAAATGGTAATGCCTCTTCTAATAAAATAAGAACAACTCTTATTACCATGATGCATGCAGACCAATTACCCCCGCATTGTTCAGCAGTAAAAGGTACTTCATAACTTTTATTGATGATTTCTCACGAAAAACTTGAGTTTATTTTTTTAAAGAAAAATTAGAGGCATTTGAGGCGTTCATAAGTTTCAAAGTGAGGATGGAAAAAGAAACTGGTAAACAGATTAAAGTTGTGCGATCTGACAGAGGTGGAGAATATACTTCGCGGCGTTTAGGAAGTATTGCGAGGAGTAAGGCATAAAGCAATTTTTAACCACATCATACACTCCTCAAAGGAATGGTGTGGCTGAGAAGAAGTACATAATCATTCTTGATATGGTTCGAGCAATGTTGAAGAGAAAAAGGATGCAAAAGGAATTTGGGGCGGAAGCGGTGCAGTGGGCAGTTTATATGCAAAATCGATGTCCACATGCGAAGCTAGATGATGAAACACAACAAGAGGCGTGGAGCAGACGAAAGCCGACAGTTTCGCATCTTAGAGTGTTTAGTAGTGTGGCTTATGCACACGTACCTGATCAGCGAAGAACGAAGCTCAAAGATAAGAGCAAGAAGTATGTATTTATTGGCTATGATGAAAGAACAAAAGGGTACAAGCTACTTGACCCAATAAGCAAGAAAGTGATGGCGAGTCGCGATGTGCAAGTAAATGAAGAAAGCGAATGAGACTGGAACAAATCGATGGAAGTCAGCATCAAAGGTAGAGAATTACCATACGTTGCATTAATGAGTATGCCAAGAAAGTCTGAAACAACTGAAGAAGAAGAAGAACGAAACAACCTAGAATGCAGAGTTTGTAAGAATTGTACGATGCGAAAAATGAGGTGCATCTTGTTTGTCTTTTAGCAGATGCGGAAAGTATTAGCTTTGAGGAAGTAGTGGCGAACAGTAATGGATGAGGATATCAATGCTATTGAGCGCAATGATACATGGAAACTGACAGAATTTCCAAATGCAAGTCGGACGATTGGTGTGAAGTGGGTATTCAAGAAGAAAATGAATGTGCAAGGGAAGATAGAGCGACACAAGGTGAGACTTGTTGCAAAGGGATATAAGCAGAAAGCGGGCATCGACTATGATGAAGTTTTTGCTCCAGTTGCGAGAATGGAGATAATCCAATTGTTAATTTCACAAGTTGCACAATTTAGATGGCCGATTTATCAGATGGATGTCAAGACAACATTCTTGAACGGTGTGCTTGAAGAAGAAGTGTATATTAAGCAACCATCCAGATACGTGAAAATTATAAAAGAGAAGAATGTGCTAAAATTGAAGAAAGCGTTTTACGGGTTGGAGCAAGAACCATGAGCATGGAATACTCGCATTGATAGGTATTTCAAGAAGAACGGATACAAGTAGTGTTCTTACGAGCATGCGCTTTACACAAAGCAGAGTAGAGGTAATGCGATATTTATTGCCCTTTATGTTGATGATTTGATTTTTATGGTTAATAGTAGTGCAATGATAGAAGGGTTTAAAAGCACGATGATGCGAGAGTTTGAGATGATAGACTTGGGCTTGCTGAAGTATTTCCTCGGTTTGAAGGTTAAAAAGAAGAGACGAGAATCTTTGTATCGCAAAAGCAGTATGCGAAAGAAATCTTGAAAAAGTTCAAGATGGAAAATTACAATCCGGTTGCAATACAAATGGAACCAAGTACGAAATTTTCAAAGTTTGATGGAGGAGAACGTGTAGATGCGAGCAAATATCGAAGTTTGGTGGGAAGCCTTCGCTATCTCACATGCACAAGGCCAAACATTGCATTAAGTGTTGGCATGGTTAGTCAGTTCATGGAGGAGCCATTTTATACGCATTTGAAAGCATTGAAGCGAATTTTGTGATACATCCAAAGAACCGTGTCACTGGGGATATTTTATTCGAAAGCGGAAGAGTGCAAGTTAAGTGGATGTAAGAACCCGACCAAATCTAGGGTCTCAAGCTAGGTCCCTACTCTACATGCATGATTAAAACACAACACACAAGCATGTTGAATAACGTTCATTTATTGAAAATAAACATACTTAAGTTTCAATTCAAAACAGTCAAAACCAACCAGTTCGGGTACCCTTAAGTAAAAACATAAAATACATATAAAATCCATAACGAAAGGTAACATGCCCCGAAAAATCCAGTTCATGAGGAAAGAGAAGTTTTAAAGAAATAAAACAAGACATAATGAACAAGAACAACAACATCCCAACATTGGGCACAAAACCCCTGAACAATAATGAACACTAACCCCTCATAACATTGGGCAAAAACCCCTGAAAAAGAATGGGCACTAACCCCTCATAACATGGGGCACAAAAACCCTTGAACAATAATGGGCACTAACCCCTCAACATCATTAATTTACTCTATGATTAACACAGGCAACATTAATCACAATCCAAGTGTAGTACTTATAACATATCAGCCTATCGGAATAACACGATCAAAATATCATTCTATGTTTCAATTAATGCATCATTCTCACCCTAAGTAAAAAAAATGAGCAAATAATCAGGCAATCCAACAAGTATGACGATAAGACAACAACAAGACTTTCAGTCAACTTATAATCGATTACACATACTGGTTTTTTTTTCAATACTAAGGCTCGAATTAGGTGAAGAATGCCCTTACCTTGGCCGTATCCAAGGAATCTACACTCTTAAAATCCCACCGAGCCTTTTAAGTCTCAACAGTAATTCCTAACCTCAAAATGCCAAAATCGAACCTCGGTACCTGACGGCGGCTACGCATGCCTCTCAAGCTAGACTTGAAATTTAGAAAACAATCCAAGTCAAACTGGTAAAAAAGAATAATCGTCCAACATTTATTTTTCTTGAATGGGCTATAAAATTCTCTCTCTTTCTCTCTTTCTCTCTCTCTATATATATAACAACTGAATTGGAAATGTACATTTACATATACAATACAATTTAAACAATTGTATGCATATTTATATATAACCAAGGCACTAGCAGAATCTATAAAAAAAACTTAATTGAAACTTAATATATATATATATAACAAAAAGTAATTAGAATCATAGGCTTTATACTTACGGTGCTATGGTAGCTTAAATGGAGTTTAAAAGCAAATGGTCAAAACCCACTTCTCCACTTTTCATTGGCGGTGGCAACAAAATTGGAGGAGCAATTTAGAGGCTTGCAACGGCTTAAATTGAATTTAAAATGGTGGCGGGTTGAATTGAAGGGACGATGGTTGTAAAATTTAATCGGGAAGAAAAGGCTCGCGAATTTCAATTGAGAGGAGGGGGCTGAGAAGTCTTAATTAATAAATATTTACCCATTAGTTATTTAAGGAAATTTTTTTAGTAATAAAGTCTAATTTGGATTGAGACCTACCACTTATATTTTTAATTTCATTTTAATCATTCTAGGTCACACCATAGACCTAAACTCTAAATAAAGAAAATAAATTCTTAATACAAAATAGCTTTAGAGCCAAAACATGCCTTTCTTTAAAATTAAAAATTGGGGTCGTTACAGTGGATACTTCGACAGCGATTGGTGCGGAGACATAGACAATCGAAAAAGCACTTCGGGATACGCATTCTTTATGGACAACACAACATTTACTTGGCTGTCAAAGAAACAACCGATCGTGACGCTTTCAACATGAGAAACTGAATATGTTGCAGCTTCTTGGTGCATTTGTCATGCGATATGGGTGAGAAATTTGTTGAGCAAGATGGAGTTAAAGCAACTTGGTACGACAGTGATTCAAGTAGACAACAAATCACCAATTGAGTTAGCAAAGAATCCAGTGAATCATAAAAGAGCATATTAATGTTCGTTTTCGTTTTATCTGAGATCATGTGAATGAAGGAAGCATGAAATTAAAGCATGTAGCAAGTAAAGATCAAGTTGTGGATATTTTCACAAAGCCATTGTTGAAAGTATTGTTCGAGAAATTCAAGAAGATGATTAGTATGGCAGAGGACAGAAGCATTTAAGTTTATGGAGGAGTTTTGTTGGAATAAACTTTAATGTAATTGTTAATTAAGAAATTAATGGGTTGTCAATTTGTCCAACAAACTCTAATTACCATTAAAATAAAAAAAAAATTTAATAAAAAATCTAATTAAATAAGTTCAATAGATGTTCTACGTGCATTCACTAAATTTTAATTGAATGTCACATTTGTAATTTAAAAAAAAAAAATATTGGACAAAGTAGTCCAAAAATAATTCTCCTATACAAGCCACTTTTTAAGTACTAGAAAATGTTAACGTGCTTTTGCACGTGTGAATATCATAGTCTAATACTTTTTTATATATTGAAATAACATTAAATAATAATATTTATATAAAAAAAACAATTACGTTAAGATAGAGTATTTGACTTTTTATAGTTATTTTTTACTGTCACATTTTATTATATATATCTTTATTAAATATATAAGTTAATGTTCTATACTGTAATAATAAAATAATTAATTGAGAAATATATTATTATAATTGAAATTTTGTTTTGTTTTTTTTTTTTTTAAATAAATACCAATGAAATTAAATATTATAAAAGTTTTTCTTTTTTTTAAACTTAAAGTATATTTGCACTTAATTTTAAGTGGTAAACTATTATTTTTATTTTTACAACTTTAAATGCTTTTTCTTTAAATTATAAAAGAACTTTGTAATTCAAGTAAACACATGTATACGATAATTTATTGTTTCACGATCATTTGAAAAAAGAACCAAAATATATGAATTTTCAAACATATGTTTATATAAAAATTGAAAATAGCAAAAATATAATTTAAATCGAGAATTATAAGAAATGCAAATGGTAAATGGTTTTTTTGTAATACACCAAATAAAAAACATAAGAGAAACAATAAACTTTTAAGTACTTTATCTTAAACTACAAAATAATAATAATAATAATAATCAAATCAAAATCAAAGTTGGATTAAGTTATGCAACAAAAATGGTAAGAAAAAGTAATTTTGGTACAACTTCAAGTACTAATTATTTAAACTATAGGATAAATTCATGATTCAAATACACTCATGATTCGTATATAGTGATTTCTTGTTCCCATCAAATTACCAAGAACTTTACAATCCATTCATTTGAAAAATAACCAAAATATATGAATGTCCAAACATATGTTTACACAAAAATTGGAAATAGAAATAAAAGAAATATAATCTAAATCGAGAATGAAAAGAAAAATAAATGGTAAATGTTATTTGGTAATACAAAAAAAAATATAGGGGAAAGAAACAACATTCAAATACTTTTTTTTAAACTACAAAGAAACCTTCTAAAAAAATCAAAATAAATGTTGAATTAAGTTATGTAACAAAAACGGTAAGATAACTTTCTAATTCAAGTATTCATGATTCATATATGGTGACAAATCAAATTATCAAGAATCTTACCATTCATTTATTAGCAAAAACAACCAATATATATAAATGTTTAAATATATCTTTATATAAAAATTAGAATTAGAAATATCAAAAAGTGTAATCCAAAAAGAGAATAAAGAAGAAAAAATATAGAGTAAATATTATTCGGTAATAAGACAAAAGGCATAAGATAAAAAAAAATGACCTACTTTTCTTAAATTACAAAGAAACAACTTTGTACAAAAGAGATCAACATAAAAGTTGGATTAAGTAATGTAAGAAAAAATAATGCATAAATAATGAATAATAAAAAGATACATCCAAACATAAGAGAAAAATTGAACTTTTGCTAAAATCTTACCAATTACCAAATATTTGTATATGTCTCATGCACTATCCACTTCAAATTACCATGATTTTTGTAATTCATTCCTTGAGAAGAACCAAAATATATGAACTAAAAAATGTTTGAATAAAATTTGGAAATAAGAATAACAAATAACAAAAATATAAAATGATATTTTATTTTTAACCTATGAAATGTTTATATTTATAACGAAAAATTGTGTAAATGAAAAGTTTATTGTTGTTAAAAATTTTTAAAAAATTAAAAATTGAGAAATTCATATTAAAGATGAGATTTATTATGTGTTTAAATGGAGAAGTAGTGGGAGTTCATAAAAGGTGAATGGAATAGTGGTGGTGAGCTTTCATTAATTTTGGTTTTCCTAAAAAAATTAAATAAAAATTAAAGAATATATAATAGTTTTCATAAGTTTGTTTAGCTTTTGGGTGACATTAGTCGAGGTGAGCGAAAATTGGTCTGGACAGTCATGAATATAAAAAAAAAGTTTGTTTTAGCTTTTGTACCATAAGAGATGAATAAGTTGCATGAATTTTGTCCTTCAATCCTTTCAAAATGGAATATAAACTATGAATAAGTTGTAAGACTTTTGTCCTTCAATTCTTTCAAAATGGAATATAAACTATTTTATTATTGAAAAAGAAAATTTTACACGGGTATTCTAACGAACTTTTGAAATAAAATAACTATAAATTACTAATTACAAAGTACAACAAAAATAGTATCCACAAAAATTAAGTATCATTCGGTAAAATGAACTTACTTAATAATTTATCAAACAAACATATTCAACTTCATATAAAAGTGGAGTTGCAAGGTTGCAAGCCGGAATCAGACAACGAAACGTGAATCTCGTGTGCAACTTGGATAACACCAATATCTTAAAGATTGAAGAGCTTCTAAAAACTACCAATTGATCAATGAAAAATTTGAAGAAAGAATGATAAATCAAAGTGATGGGAATGAATGATAAAAACAACTCATTTTATAGTAAAAATTTAGAGTTACCTAACCTTTAGATTTCCAAAATTTATAAAATTTCATTAATTCATTATAAATGACAATTAATCAAAAGAATTAAATAGAAAAACAAAAACTTTTTTCATTAATTCATTATAAGTGATAAATAATCAAATAAATTAAATAGAAAAGCAACAACTTTTTATATTCCAATTTTTAAGACGTTACATTTATTATTAAGAAATTGTTATTAACTTTTCTACGGTTCTTACATTTTTTTTTTAATTGAATGATAGGTTTGTAAATATGTAGTGTGGCTTAGGAGCAAAATCGTCTAAAAATGATTTTTCCTATAAGCCACATTTTAAGGTAGTTAGATTATTAATTAATTAATAATAAATAATAATTATTATTAATTAATTAATAATAAATATTAAAGATGTATAGTTTGATCATATACTTTTGTGGTTATGGAAAGAAAGTTCAATAGATAAAGATTAAAGATTAAAGATAAAGATAAAATAAAGATTAAAGATTAAAGAATAAAGAATAAAGAATAAAGATAAAGATAAAGATAAAATAAAGATTAAAGATTAAATATAAAGATAAAAAGAAAGTAACAAGAAGAATATGTGTGAGACTCATAGTTATCGAGAAGAATATGTCTGAGACTTGTAGTTATTCTCTGTAAATACTAAATAGAACTATGAAACCCAAGAGAACTCAATGGTTAATGATTCAATAATTGAGCTACGTTTAGACGAAGAAAGTGAAAAGTTTATGGCAGAGCATGAAAACGCTATGAGATCTTCGCCATTCATCTTCAAAGTGCCGGAATCTGTGAGCCGCGACAACCCAGATGCCTTCCTCCCTTGCCTCATCGCTTTAGGGCCTCAAAATGCGAGCAACAAAAAAATGAATTCTTACAAAGTTGACATCGCCAAAAAGGTTGGAAAGGAGCTTCATCTTCCTGAATTCCACCAACTCCGCACCCAACTTCAAAGATTACAGCTCAAAATCCAAGCTTGCTACGACACCCGCTTCGAAATCGATAGCGAAAACTCAGCTAGGATTATGCTCATGGATGCCTTGTTTCTCCTTGGATTGCTTCTCAACATCTCAGCTCAGATGCAAAATTCTGTATCTATTGAGCTTCCTTTACCAAATTTTGATGATCAAATCCACTCGTCCAACATTGACCACAAGATGTTGCTGAACGATGTTGTAAAGCTCCAGAATCAAATCCCACTTCTCATTTTCCAAAGGATTTTACCCCAACCTCTTATGGTTAAGTTTCCTGTTCTTCTATACCATTTCTCTCAATCACTTTCCCCATTTGCTCTAGGCATATTCAGAAAACGCAATGTCTCCGTTACCAAAATTGATCCTTATGAGATTTCTGATATTTGTGGAATTGTGGAAGAATCTCATCATTTGCTGCATTTCATGTACTTGTCCATCTTAATCTCTTCGGGCATATACCGTATAGATTATATCCAGGAGTCAGCAGCACCTAAAGATTATGATGATCCCCTGACCCACACCTTTTTCAAAAAGTGGTTTAGTAGAGTGGAATCTTTTCTTGACTTCATCCAGAATGCCATGAAACTTATGGGTTTAATCCAAACTCTACTGAAACTTATGGGGATGTTTAAAAATCAAAACCTTGCTCACAAAACCACATCCTCTAATGTCATCCCCTCTGCTTCCCAGCTTCATAAACTTCCTGTCAACTTCCAGCCTATTGATGATGGGATTCTAGGCGTTAGATTCACTTCGGCCATAGGCCATTTCGCTCTTCGGCTAGGCCGTTTTGATCCTGGTGAATTAACTGAGAATCGAATGCAATCCGAATTCATTCTACCTGTCATGAATATCAATGCTTTTACAGAAACACTGCTTGAAAATCTGTTAGCATTTGAGGCAATGGCTAACATAAACCCACCTGTCTATTCCCTTTATATAGACTTGATGAAGTCTTTGATACGCAATCCCAAAGACGTACAAATTCTCAAGAAAAAAAGAATCATCACAAGCCATTTGGACAGTGATGAAGAAGTTGTGAAGCTCTTCAAGAGACTTGGGAGTTCCATTTCTAACCTCAAGAATCCCATGATTAGGAATCTTGAACCAATGACATTTAGTTTTGAAAGGATCAACAAGTATGAGGAAGTGTATAAGGAAATGGTTGAGGAGATCAACCTATATTATGACAGTTTTTGGAGAGTGAAGGCAACAAGATATATGAAAAAGGTTGTGAGTTTTGTCTGGAAAATGTTGGGTATTCTTTTTATCTTCTTCCAAATATTGGTGGTAGCTAATAAGTTGATTAGCAGTATTATTGGAAATGATGAACATTGAACCCAATTATGATCAAACACAACCAACTTAGCTCTGGTTGTGTTTAATAGCTTATGTTTTCTTCTCCAATTACCATGTATCCTTTTCTGTTTCTTTACCTAGATGGGTACTTTTAGAACTTGTACATTATTGTTATGGAGCTGTGAATTGTCTTCACCTTTATTTAGTTCTTATCAATGTGTCTGTTGCTTGTACTGATATAAACTGGCTGTCATTTTGACTTCATCAATGCTGCTTGAGATTAGTGAAGTTAAGATTCATTGACACGATCAACTTGGTTAGATTTCGTTGGTAATTGACATGTATCATGTACTGAGTGGTCGGAGTTTTGAATCTCTCAAATCTAAATATGGTTGTTGAACTAAAAAGTTCATTAAATATGTCTTTGGAAGACATCAAGCCATTTTGCTAACCACTCCATGTTTAGTTTTTGGTTCTTAAAAATGTAGTCTATGAATGTAACTTTCACATGTGGATTTTCTTGATATGTTATTATTTACTTAGTACACATGTTTTCAAAAAACCAAGTTATATTTTGGAAACAAAATCAGCAACAATATGCTTAATTTTCTTTGCTTGTTTCTAATTGAATACCCACTTAAGTTTAATGAATTATGAAATCATACTAGATAGCATGAAATTTTAACTTGAAACTAAGTGGGTACTCGAACCACAAATTTTGATCAACTCAAGATTGATAAATCCAAAAAGACATTATATGAGGGCATATTTAAAATCTCACCTTGGAAGTTAGGAAGTCTTATGATCTTTATAATAAATGTGTGTTACTCAAATTTATAATCAGAATAAAATATAAATTAGGATAGAGATTGACTCCCCTTGTTATCTCCACGGGTCTAGGGCGGGATGGGTGGGTGCCATCAAGGATATGGGAGTGTCACTGTTATTTTTAGTCAATAAAAAATATAAAGATTTACAAATTAACTTAATTTCCTTAGAAATTGACTACTCAATTTTTTTTTTCATCAATATAGCTAGTAAAATAATTGTTATAAACTTATTTTATAATGATTGTTAAATTCTAGTTTTTTTTAGTTAAAATACTATTAAGAAGTGTAAATCGAATTCATGACATTTTAGTTATAAGTGATCATGTTATACGGTTGGAATTAAATTCTCTTTTTTTTTAATTTTAAAGATCATTAAAGTTAACGTATCAAAGCGAACATAATTCAACTACTATCTTTATTAACAACTACATGGTCTATGCTTTTTTTTTCTTGAAATAACATGGTCTATGGTTCGAGTCTCTCAAATTTTTTATTGTACAAAAAAAAAAATCAAATTTAATGTAAATTGTCGAGCATATTTTATTTTCAATACTCTGATTCTTATTTTTATTTTTTAAATTCAACAACAATTAATATAAAGTATTCAAACTCATAACTATTATTGTTGTTGGTGGGATTCTCATTTCTCATGAAAATAGAAGAAAAGAATGGTTTTAAGTATAGTATACCAATTAGGGGTGCAGAAAGCAATTAGTTATATATTAATCTTTCTGCTTTTGTTCGACAATTAGTTATATATTTATTTGTGTATTTTAATGATGTCTTTCTTTACAGCAAAATCGATTTAACAAAAGAAATTTGATAGTTACCTTGCTTTGACATTGTTTTTTTTTTTTTTTTTTTTAAATATTATATTTAGCGGTTTGTACTTAATGCATATTGAACTTAACTCATGCCCTTTTATTTATGGGATTATACTTTTTTTTTTTTTTTGAGTTATTTATCGGATTATACTTAATGCTTGTTGAATGTAGTATATTTTTACAACGCTTTAAAATATATTTTAATTCTTATTCAGATAAAAAAAAAATTCAAAAGTTTTCTTATATTTTTTAAATAATGTTCTTAAAATTAAAAATAGTTATAAATAAATAAATTTAAAAAAAAAAAAAAAAAGCATAGAGGCAATGCTTTTACAATCTTAAGTTAGAAAAAGATAGTTATGAAAGGAGAAAAAAATAGAGATTAAAGTATACTCTGAAGTAAACTAAATTAAAAAACAAGTTTGAAACAAAACCAGAGTATAAAAATTGTGAAGAAAAAAGAGAGAGAGAGAGAGAGAGAGAGAGAGAGAGAGAAAGAAATTAAAAAAAAATGTGGGTCTGTGCAGAGACCCATAAACCAAGCACTAGATTTTCTATAAATAGGGACTTATAATTAGGTAGAACCAATTTTATTAAACTCATGTGAATCCTTTATTGAAATCTATAAATATGGTATTAGTTCATTAATCAATTTAAGCTTTTGATTTTATCTTTAGAAATTAAATTAGAGTGTGAATATAATTAATTGAGGTGTTTGAAAAAAAATTGAAAGGAATTGTCAAATTAGGCCCAATGTAATTGGCCCTAATTTGTGTGGATTTGTAATTGGCCCAATATTTTTGAAATGAAAATATTAAAAGTGCATAAGAATAATATATTTATTCGTTCCTTTTTCTAAAATATTTAGTTTTTTTTTTTCAAAGAATTCATAAAATATAAACACAAGTAACAAATAACAGTGATATGAATATAATGAAAATAATAAATATATTCAACATGTTTAAATATTTTAATATAAGAGATTTTGTGAAATATATATTTTCTAATTGATATTTAAACAATATTGAATAGATGAAAAAAGATTTTGTTTTTAAAAAAAGAAAAAAGAAAATAAGAAGATTGATGCAAATATAAAAACAAAACATGATTATAAAATTACTTCATAAATTAATACATATTTCTTACTTATAATAAAATTAAAAATGATTACTTATTGTTAAATAGGTTGTATGCTAAGAAAATAGTATAAAAATTGTTAAAATATCATTTTGGTTCCTCGACTTTCAAATATTTAATTTTAGTCCCTCAACTATGATTTTTGTTTCATTTTATGCTTTCAAATGTTTAATTTTAGTCCATCAACTTTTATTTTTATTCCATTTTAGTCCCTCAACTTTGATTTTTGTTCAATTTAGTCCCTCCTCTTTTAAAAACTCGTAATTTTCGGTTAAAAAAAAACTCTCTCCTCTATTCTCCTCTCTCAACTCTTATCTCTCTATTTCATTTCTGATATTTTTTTTCTTCACTTTTGGTCTCTGTTCATCACCAGAAAAGACAGAGTAAAAAACATTCACCCCCAAGAATATTGCAGACTTCAAAAATTAATGCTTTCACTTGCATCTCTAAACAAACACAAACAATATTATAATTTGACTTTATGCGAATTGCTATAGTTGGGATTGTTTCAGAACTCAGTTGTATTTATACAACATTTTCCATGAACTTAAAACTCCTTCGATTGTTTTGTTGTTGTACATTAACCTGAAGCCATCTTTGAAGCCAATCATATGCAAGTTACCAGAACCCTCCAATGTTGTCTGAACTTTGATATCAACTTGTTTTTGTGGTAAGTTCAGTCTACAGTTTCTTTCCATTTTTTCTTTTAAAGAGTAAAAGAAAAAGTTGACAATAGTTGGGCAAGAAGCAGAGAGAGTGAGTGTTGATCAGGCGAAGTGCAATTAGTCATAGGTTGGATAGGTTAATTTTATTTGCAATTGCAGCTGAATGAGGACACTATAATTTTCGTATATTTTTTTATTCGGTCTTTTCTGGTGATGAACAGACGGCAAAAGTGAAGACAAAAAATCAGAAATGAAATAGAGAGATTAGAGTTTAGTGAGAGAGGAGAATTGAGGAGATAGTTTTCTTTTAACCGAAAATTTAGGTCCCGTTTGATAACCATTTTGTTTTTTATTTTCTATTTTTGTTTTGAATATTTTAAAGACATGTTTGTTTGATAACCAATTTTAGTTTTTGTTTTTAAAGTTTTAAAAATATTTTTAAAATATTAAAGGAATTCTAAAAACTAAAAAAAGTAACTTTCAAAAACACATTTTTGTTTTTTTTTTTTAAAAAAAAGCATGAAAAAATTAAGAATAAATAGCAAAAAAACTAAAAAAATATAAACAAAATGTGATATTTGAAAACAAAAAACAGTTATCAAACATGTTTTTTGGTTTTTAGTTTCCAAAAACCGAAAACTAAAATGAGTTATCAAACATATACGGTTTTTATTTTTTAAAACAAAAAACAAAATGGTTATCAAATGGGGCCTAAGAGTTTCTAAACGAGGAGGGACTAAAATGGAACAAAAATCAAAGTTGAGAAACTAAAATTAAACATTTGAAAGTCTAAGGACCAAAATGAAACAAAAATGATAGTCGAAGACTAAAATTAAACATTTAAAAATCGAGGGACCAAAATGAAACAAAGATGAAAGTCAAGGAACCAAAATGGTATTTTAACTAATAAAAATATTCCGACAAAAAGAAGATTGAATAATAATAAAAGTATAACATAATATATGAAAATATCATAATTAAAAGTGGGTAAGAAAGAAAATATAAAGAGCAATATTTACATGGGTAAGTATTTTAGAAATATTTAACCATCCTTACAACTACATATTTTTATTTATTTTTTTAAGAAAATGAATTTAATTTATGAAAAAAAAATGCAAAAAAATAAAAATACGTGATATTAAAGGTGAGTAAGTATTTCCAAAATACTTCCCAAATCTTAAATAAGTATTGTTTAAATGTACCAAATGGCATTGAAGCTTGATGGCTGAAGATGAACTAAATTTCAATTTACTCTCTTTGGTCTCTGGTTCAATTCCCAGTCGGTACATTAAAAAAAAAAAGTATTGCTTAAATGTAAATGGAAGAGAAAATGTGTAAAGAAAAGAAAGAAAAAGAAAACCAAGTAAGCGCGTCTGCAAGTCTTCTTGAAGTCTTTCCCATTGAATTATCCTGCTCCCTGCCAGAACTGCCTGTTTCCCATCTTTAATTACCATAAATAAAAACCCTATTTTATTTTGCTTCTTTTTCTTTTCTATTTTTCCTAAGGATAGACAATAATTAATAATAAAGAGCAGTTAAATAAGTTATCATTTTTTATTATTTAAAATAATTTTTTATTTTAATTATTTATTTATAATTATTCAAAATAATTTGTAATTTCTATCACTAATTTTCAATCATTCATTTCTAACTTTTTAGCATAATTCATTTTTAATCATTCATTTTTTAACTACTTAATATAACTATTTATTTTAAATCTATAACTAAATAAGTAGTTATCTCTAACTCTAATTGTATGAATTTTTTATTGCAATTCTCAATTTTTGATGCTTCAAAGAACTTTTGAAATTAACTCCTCATCCCACCCATAGAGTATCTCACATTAGTGAAAATTGAATGAAGTAATTTATAGGTTAGTTTCATAAAAATAAAAAGAGCTACTTTGAGATTTTTTTTTTTGAGTAAAACATACCTACTTCCTAGCAAGAACCTAGTCCATACTTATCAATTCAATGAGAGGATAATAATATGCACATAGGTAATGCAAGTTTTAATCAAATCATTATTTTTAATAAATATTTTGCATATGATTTTTATACACCTATATAAAAATTATTATTCTCATATATGTGGATAAGTATGGACTAAGTTTTTGCTAGGGAGTAAGTAGGTTTTGCTCTTTATATATATATATATATATATATATATATATATATATATAAGTAATTTATGTGATATACTGACGTCACTTAAATAGTAAAGACAACATGTGGCTCCCATGTTGTTTTGTTTCTAATTTAAAAAAATAAAAATATAAAAGAAAAGAAAATTAAATTGTGGCTCTTTGAATAGATTGAATATTTAGGTGATGCTAAATAAGAAGGTATAGTAGATTAATTTGGGAATGTTAGAGAAAGACAATGGCGAGTGATTCAACCACGGAGGTGCCTTCAAATCCTCTCAGCGACGAAGGTGAATGTTTTATGGAAGAGCTTGAAAACGCCATAAGATGTACGCCATTCATATTCAAAGTCCCGGAATCTGTGTATTGCGCCAACCCAGATGCCTTCCTCCCTTGCCTGATCTTTTTGGGGCTTCACACTGCGAAGAACAAAATGGAGTTTTACAAACATTACATGGCCATCAAGGTTCGAGGAGAGCTTCATCTTCCTGAATTCGACCAACTCTGCTCCCAACTTGGGTCATTGAGGCTCAGAATCTTAGCTTGCTACGATACCCACTTGGAAATCGATGGCGACAACTTGGCTAGGGTTATGCTCGTCGACGCCTTGTTTCTCCTTCAACTGCTTCTCAACATCTCAGCTCAGATGGAAAACTCTGTATCTATTGAGCTTCCTTTACCAAATTTTGATGATCAAATCCACTCGTTCAACATTGACAACAAGATGTTGCTGAACGAGTTGTAAAGCTCCAGAATCAAATCCCACTTCTCATTTTCCAAAGGATTTTAGCCGATCTGCCTCTCAAGGCCAAGTGGCCTGTCCTTGTATACCATTTCTCTAAATCAATTTCCCTATTTGCTTTCGACCCTTATGAAGAGATTTCTGATATTTGTGCAATTCTGGATGAATCTCATCATTTGCTGCATTTCATGTACTTGTCCATCTTAACCTCTCCGGGCCCTAAGTTCCGGTATATGAAGTTTTCAGGAGGAGCTTTTTTAAAATGGCAGTTTAGAAGATTGGAAGCTGTTCTTGATTTCATCCAGAATGCCATGGAGCTTAGAGATTTAATTGAGAAACTAGTAGAGCCAATCACAATCAGGATGATGCTTAAAAAACAAACCACATCCTCTCCTGTACTCATCCCCTCTGCTTCCCACCTTCATAAACTTTCCGTCTACTTCAAGTCCACTGTTGATGGAATTCGAGGTACTGAATTCACCAAGCCCAAACGCCATTACAGTTTCCTCACAAGAAACAGTGTTTCTTTAATTCCGTCTTGGAATCGAAGTCCACCCGAACTCACTCTACCTGTCCTGCAGATCAATGCTTTTACAGAAACATTGTTTGAAAATCTGTTAGCATTTGAGGCAATGGCTAACATAAACCCACCTGTCTATTCCCTTTATATACACTTGATGAAGGCTTTGATACGCAATACCAAAGACGTACAAATTCTCAAGGAAAATGGAATCATTGAGAGCCATTTGGAGAATGATGAACAAGTTGTGAAGCTCTTCCAAACACTTGGGAGTTCCATTTCTAAACTCAACACCCTTACATTTAAGAATTTCCTACCAAATACATTGATTTTTTATAAAAAAATCAAGGAGTTTGAGGAAGTGTATAACAGAATGATCGTGGAGATCAACCAATACTATGAAAGCTGCTGGAGAGTTCAGGCAACAAGACTAAGGAAAATGTTAGTGAGCTATGTCTGGAAAATGGGGGCTATTCTTCTCATCTTGTTCCAAATTTATAAGGTGGCCATGGAGTTGTTTAGCAGTGTTATTGAATTTTTTCAACCAAGTGATGATCATATACCACCAACCTAGCTCTTTCATGCTGCCTCATACCTTATGTTTTCTTCTTCACTTACATCAATCCCTCTCTTTCTCTCTGTTTCTTTCCCGAAGTAAGTGCTTTTTATGTTTACAGAATAAGATTAGGATTAGATATTAATAGTAATGTAAGGTTCAATGGGCTTGTTAACTTAGATTGACTAAGTGCTAGGTTGCTACAATGTAGGATGTATCTTCCTCGGTCTCTAATAGTAATCTTCCGATCTTCTTTCATCTCTAATGTTAAAGCATCACCTAAATTGCTATCTTTTTAATAGTAATTTAGATTATATCTTGACATCACCTAAATATTGAAATCAATCGATGTGATCCAATTTAGATCACACTTTAATTTTATTTTTCTATTAGTTTTAGTTAAAAAATAATGAGATTTGACTTTAAATAAACCACATTGGTAGATTTCAATATGTACTAAATTGTTATCTTTTTAGAACTTGTGCAATGTTGTTATGTTATTGTGGAACTTGGGAAGTAGTTATATTTTCTTTTTAAAAAAATAGATTTTTTAGGAGATTTTAAATGATCAATAAAAAAAAAGAATTATATGATTGTCAAAATTGTTTTTAAAAAATAATAAATAATATAACAAAATTTCATGGGAAGAAAAATTTCACGCACGCGTGAAATTCATTGTAATTAAGTGAAATTAATTTTACAAAATAATTGAGATTTAGGTAAATTTAAAAATATTTGGATAGTCCAATCTAATTTGGAATGAAGACAATAAAATTGAATGAAAACTATTAGGAGGTGTTTGGATTTAAAATTGTAGAGCGATTATAAATGAGGACTTATTTTTTAGTGATTAAAAATTTGAGTTTTAGTAATAACTCATTTGGATATAATTATTTATAGAAAAGTTGCAGTTAATAACTCGTTTGATGATAATTTTTGTAGAGGGGTTACAAACAATATCTCGTTTAGATGTGCTTAGATATGAGTGATAATTTTAAAGGGTTAGAAATGAGTGGTTATAAATGAATGATTAGACATTAGTGATTAAAAATAAATGATTATTGTAAGTGATTACAATAACTCGTTTGGATCTGATTGTTTAAAGAGTTGTTGCAAAAGTTCATTCTAATAGCTCATTAATTTCTTCACATAAACGCCCTGACTAACTCTTCCTCGAAAATCTACATTCAAACGAGTTTTTACTAACTCTTCATCCTTTAAAAATAACTCTTTATTTCTGACTATTCATTTCTAATAATTCATTTATAACTACTCAATCATTTATAACCACTCATTTCTCGTCATTCATTTCAAATCAATCAAAATAATTCATTTTTAACTACTCAAAATGAACTAGTCATTTTAAATCTACATTCAAACAATGTTTTGACTCTAACTTCTCTATACAAAAACTACATTCAAACAAACTTTTTATTATAAACTCAAATTTAAACTATTCAAAATAATTCTTCAATATATCTAAATCATCCTTAAATCTCGTAAACAAACACCCCTTGAAGTTTCGAGATCAATTTTATTTTTTAAAAGAAGATGGAATTCAATTTTGTAGTGTTAAAAGTTGGAAGTCTTTTTCTCAAATAATAATAATAATATTAATAAATAAATAAATAAATAAAATGGCAGTTTATGTTAAGTCAATGAGATTTCTCGTACCTTCCATTTATTAGTGTTTTGTACCTCCTTCGCTTTACAGGCTGGAACACATGGGAAGAGAGAGGAAGAGGAAGAGCTTTGGAGGGCAGTTGGACTTGCCCTCTTTCATTAATGTATATTTTAGGGGTAGCTTAGTGGTCAAAAATTTAAAATTTGAAGGTCTTTAAGATCTTAGATTCAAGATTCAATTTTGATATTAATTTTGTAGATATTTTCTATGTCTTTATTCTTTTGATGTTTCTCGTGGGAGGTTTAGAGATGGGCGTGATTACCTCGAATATAGTAGAGCGAAATTTGAATTTTTTTTTTTTTTTTCTTTTTTTTAACATTAATGTATACTAAACTTTCATTAAAGGTTTCTAAACTTTTATTATTTTTACCACCACTTTTTTATATATAAATATTTTAATTTCTGAGTAGAATTAAATAATAAAACTAATTTAATGACATTAAGAAATATTTGTAATTTCCTTTAAAAAAATAAAAATATTTGTAATTTTTTTTATAAGAAATCATTTAATTGATGACTAAAATTACAATAAAAATTTTAATTGAGAGAAAATTACAAAACACCTCTCTAATTGAAAAAAAAAAAAAAAAAAAAAAAAAGGAGAGAAACATAACTATAATTAACAAAATGAAAAATAGTTTTAGTTGAAAATTTTATCTTGAAAGTTCTTCTATTGTAATTTTGCTAATTTCTCTCAAATAACCATAGTATAAACTCTTGGTTAATAGGTTGTACAAAATAATATTTTGGTAAGCATATTTTATAAAGAAAATATAATAAATTATTTCTAAGAATAGTTTTCTATGTATTTTAAATTTAATAAAATAAATTTTTAAAAAACACAAAAGTTAACAGAAAGCTCTGAAAGAATGTCTTCAAAAAAAATAAAAATATACAAAATAAAGGAATAATGACAAATACATGTAAAGAGAAAATAAGGAAAGAAAAAAAAAAAAAGTAAACATGATGCTTAATTAAAACTAATTAAAGAATGAAGAGGAAAATGAACAAAAAAAAAATAATGAATATAAAAATATTTGGATAGTCCAATCTAATTTGGATTGAAGACAATAAAATTGAATGAAAACTATTAGAAGGTATTTGGATTTAAAATTGTAGAGTGATTATAAATGAGAACTTATTTTTTAGTGATTAAAAATTTGAATTTTAGTAATAAAGCGTTTGGATATAATTATTTGTAGAAAAGTTGCAGGTAATAATTCATTTGAATAATGATTTTTGTAGAAGGGTTACAAACAATATCTCGTTTAGATGTGCTTAGATATGTGTGATTATTTTAAAGGGTTACTTATGAATGATTATAAATGAATTATTAGACATGAACAATTAAAAATAAATGATTATTTAAATGATTATTTTAAGTGATTACAATAACTCGTTTGAATCTGATTGTTTAAAGAGTTGTTGCAAAAGCTCATTAATTTCTTCACATAAACACCCTGATTAAGTTCTTATCGAAAATCTACATTCAAACGAGTTTTTACTAACTCTTCATCTTTTATCTTTTGAATTTAAAACAAAATAAAATGTAGTCTACATTAAGCCACGTATGCGGACATTATTTTTTAAGACATGTCCGGACATGATCTAAATATTCCTCTAAAAATAATGTTGAGCACTGTTATTTTAAATTTGAGTTCAACAACTATTATTTTTCCTTTTTTAACTTTGACTTGTCTCTTTTTTTTCTTCTTCGATTTGTCAAATATGAAATAACCATACTTAAAATTAAAAAAAAAAAAAAATCAAATAACCATACTTATTCAAGTTAAGTATACTAATAATTAGAGATATATAAAAAAAATGTCAACTCAAAAGATCCAAACTACTCAACTAAAATTGTAAAAAATAAGTTGAATTTATAATTTTTCTTTAATTCTGATATTTTTTCGAATCCGAACCAAAAATAATATTTAAATATGTGTGACGGTTTGAATTTTTAAGTAAATGATAACATATTCAATGATTGGTAGTTGAGAGAACTGAAATCAAAGGTAAGGTCGTTGTCCTAACACCTTTTATTGTTTGGGTTAATGGTTACATATTTAATTGCAGGACAATGTGAAAATTTGAGCATTTATGTCTTTATTAATTATTGATATCAAGTAGACAACTGCTGTTTTAACATGAGATATTTTTTTTCAAATTTATAAATAAGAACTCTAATTTGGTGATGTAAAGAAAGATAATGGCCAGTGATTCAAGCCCTCCTAGGGACGAAGAAGGCGAAAGGTTTATGGAAGAGCTTAAAAATGCTATAAGATGTTCGCCATTCCTATTCAAAGTGCAGGAATCTGTGAGCCGCGTCAACCCGGATGCTTTTCTCCCTAGGCTAATCGCTTTAGGGCCTCAAAATGCGAAGAACAAAATGGAGTCTTACAAACTCTACAGGCCATCAAGGTTCGAAGGGAGCCTCATCTTCCTGAATTCCACCAACTTTGCTCCCAACTTCGCACATTGAAGCTCAGAATCCAAGCATGCTACGATACTCACTTCGAAATTGATGCCGACAACTTGGCTAGAATTATGCTCGTCGACGCCTTGTTTCTCCTTCGACTGCTTCTCAACATCTCAGATGGAAAACTCTGTATCTATTGAGCTTCCTTTACCAGATTTCGACGCTCAAATTCACTCCACTCCATATTGAACACAACATGTTACTGAAAGATGTTGTGAAGCTGGAGAATCAAATCCCACTTCTCGTTTTCAAAGGGATTTTAGCCCACCCTCTTGAGGTTTAGTTTCCTGTTCTTCTATTCCATTTCTGTCAATCACTTTCCCCATTTGCTTTCGATCCTTATAAAGAGATTTTTGATATTTGTGGAATTGTAGATGAATCTCATCATTTACTGCATTTCATGTACTTGTCCATCTTAATCTTTCCTTACATGTACAATACAAAGTTGTTCCCAGCAGTACTAGTAACGGCTGATGCGTTTAGCGCTCCTGATGCCCCGCGCGCACCTTTTTTCAAAAGTGGTATATTAGATTGGAATATGTTCATGAGTGCATCCATAATTTCATGGAGCTTTTGGGCCTAATCCACTCTCTACAACAACTTATGGGGAACCCAATTATGATCATATACCACCAACCTAGCTCTTTGATTGTCTCATAACTTACGTTTTTTTCTCCAATTACTATGTATCGTTCTCTGTTTCTTTCCCTAGATAACTACTTTTGGAACTTGTACTATGTTGTTATGCAACTATCTCTATTTTGTTCTTATCAATATGTCTGTTGCTTGTACTGATATTTATCGGTTTTCATTTTTATTTCATCAATCCTACTAGAGATTTGTGAAAAGATTCATGGAAAGAACCAACTTGGTTAGAATTTGTCAAAAGTAATTGCTAAGTATAGAGAGCTTGAATTTTTTAATTTTTCAAACCCAAATATTCACTACAAGAAAAAAAGGTCTTAACCGACAGTATTAAACTTCGACTATGATCTAAAAACCGTCGCGAATAATAAGGCCGACATTTTTTCAGCCGTCGGAAAAAACATCGGCCTATCCTCCTCAGAATATCTTTGGCAGACGTTTTTATGAAACTGTCGGTTATTTAAAAAGTAGACGGACGGTTTTAAAACCGTTGGCTATATAAATTTATGGACAACGGCTTAAAAACCGTCGGTCAAATATTCTTATAGTTATTTTGTTTTGAAAATCGTCGGCTAAAATATATAATATTTTTGTAACGACCAGAAATCATTTTATTAGCTTCTAGGTTATTCTGGAATTTTTTGGAGAAACAAAAGTAAGATTTCATGTGAAAATCTCATATGGACAACACCTCAAGAAAATGATAAATATGAAAATCCAATCATATTATAATTTGACCGATTTCAAAACTAAGCTCACATTCCATATAAAATTAAAAAATATATATTCATTGAGAGAAAATGAAGATAAAAAGAAAGAGGGCAGTTAACATGGTGGTTAAAAGAAGTAGCTAAAATTTGAAAGTCCTTTCTTTTTAGAGAATGTTTAAGCTTGATGCCAATAAATTTATCCTTGCAACTTGATTTCAACATTCTGTCTTTGGCTCCTCCTCCATAACTATCCTCCACCAACAACAAAAATCCATTTACAAGAAGCTTAGTCTTTGCAATGGTGACGACGAAAGCTATAGAGAAGGTTGATGTGTTGAAAGAGCTGGGAGAGAACTTTGGGATGGAGATTAGGGTGGAGGAGAACTTGATTTCTGGGGAAGAATTTTAAAAGAGGGAGGGGAAAAAGAGGATTTGTAGGGAGGCGAATGTGTTTGTTGGCACGGATCGATGACGTGGAAAATATAAATTAATGGTTTTTGCTGACGATTTTAAAAACGTCTGCTAAAATGAAATAAAAACCGCCAAAAGGGGAAAAAAATGGGGGAAATGAAAATTTAGCAGACATATTTAAATATGTCGGCTAAAATAAAAAACAAATTACCGCCAAAAAGGAAAAAATAGGAGGAAATGAAAGTTTAATATTGAAAAAAAATTAAAATTTAATTGTTTTAGTCGACGGTTTAACAAAACGTCGGCTAAAATTAATAAAAATAATTAAATTTAATTTTTTTTAGCCAACGGTTGTCAAAAACGTCAGCTAAAGTTTAATAAAAAAAATAATGAAATTGTTTTAGCGGACAGTTTAATAAAACGTCGACTAAAATTAATTAAAATAATTAAATTAAATTGTTTTAGTCTACGTTTTCAAAAAACATCGGCTAACATTTAATAAAAAAAAAAAAATAATTGATTTTAACCGTCGGTTAAAGGAGATATGGCCGACGGTTTATACAACGTCGCCTAAAATGGTTTTTACCGACGGTTTGTTACCGACGTTAAAAAAAACGGTCGGCCAATATCTTGATTGTTGTAGTGATGGTTGTTGAACTAAATAAGACCCTTAGAAGACATTAAGCCCCGTTGAGAAACATTTAGTGTTTAATTTTTTGTTTTTAAAAATTTAATCTTTGAATGCAACCTTCACATATAAATTTATTTGGTGTGTTATGGCAAATGATTATTTGGGTCCTTACTAGTAAGAACTCAAGCTCTCTTTACCTACCTGGATAGTTACATGTTTTTCTCTCTTTTTTGGGGTTTAGGAAAATATGGACAAAGAAAACTTAAACTTGTGGCTATCCATGTAGGTGAGGAGGATTTGGATCCTTACCAATAAGGACCGTAATATTACTTGCTATGGTACATATGTTTTAAAAAACCAAGTTATATTTTGGTAACAAAAACAACAATAAACTTAATTTATGTTGCTCAAGTTTAATGAGATATAATACCATATTAGATAACATGAGCTTTCAACTTAAAATTAAGCGAATATTACACTCACAAATTTAGATCCAACACAATATTGGTAAATTAAAAAAGAAACCATCATGGAGGGTTGGAGGCATGGTGAAAATCTAACATTAGAAAAGTGAGATGGACTTACCATTATTATTATTTTTTTTTATAAGAAAACGTGTACCATTCAAAACATAAAACAACTTTCTTTCTCTTTCTTTCTCTCTTCCTTACACAATTTTCTCTCTCTCTTTCTTCTAATCTACATTTTCGTCTCTTTCTTTCTTCCTTATTTTCCATGTTTACCTTCATTCTTCTTCCTTTCTTTTTTTTTTTCATATATATATATATATTTTTTTTTTACATTCTTCTTCATCCGAATTTATGAAAATTGACGAAAACCGACCGATCGACATTACCATTTGTCTGTCGGCGTTTTCAACTATATTCAAGTTATCGAAAACCGACCGATGATAACCTACAAGTCGGTGATTGGTGGCGATTTTCATCAAAAACCGATACCGACAGACTGATGAACACCCCTATATATATATATATATTTATTTATTTATTGTGTCTGCATAGCTGAATATTTGTTATGTGGCAATATTTTGAAAGACTACAAAATTTCAAATTTTCATATTTTTTTTGTGGGTATATAATAGTTTTTGAAATAGGTGAATAATTCAATTGAAGTCGATAGGCTGTAGTTTTTAAATATTTATAAAGTTTGGAAATGTGGTTTCATATTTTATTTGTGATTTTGGATTATGAAAAACGCGAGTACTTAAAATTATATTATGTTTATGGTATGTCGAAATGTTTAAATTGTAATTTATTATTGAAATTTGTTATGGGCAGAATCGGGCCTGAAGAATTGGGCCACTCGGGGTGGAATCGGGCCCACGTAGGAAGGTCCAAAGACCACGTCAGCCCGAAAAAATGAAGTCCAAGGAAGTTGACAGCGGGTCCTAAATCGAGCGAAGAAGCCGCACGAACGCTCGAGTAGGCTAGTGAGCGAACACCCTGGCAAGTAGGCCAAGCAGACACCGGAGCGAGCAGGCCTCGCTGGCTCCAAGGCGGGCGAACCCATGAGCCATAGGCCCGCCTCATGCTCGCGCGCGGGCCAAGCAGCCTGCCTCATGCATGCACGCGTGCTCACCTGGGCGGCGGTTGGCAGGTCGGGTCGCCGACCCTGTTGGGTCGTCTCTGACCCGGTCGGGTCAACAGCTGACCCGGTTGGGTCGGTTCGACCCATTTTAGCTCCAATTTGCGCTTTGTTTTTGCCCATATTCATCAATTTTACTTATCTACGCATAGACCTTATTTGGGGCTCGACCCAAGAAGGAAAATTTGCCTAAAATAGAAATATTCACCAAAATAGGAGAATATTTCCATAAATCAATGTTTATTTTTACCAAAGTGATCACCTACTCGCCTCCTATATATATGGAAGTCATTTAGTCAAGAGGTAAGTTAATTCGAAACCCTAAACTTGACTCGCCTACCCATCTCTTTCAATCTCGACTGACTTAGGCATCGGAGGCGGAGTGGCTCACACCACACCGGTGTCCAGTTCTTGTTTTTTTTGTAGGTAATTCATCCCCAATCGAATACAAATTCACCGTTGATCTCGAAGATCAAATTTCGGCATCAACAGTTGGTATCGTCTGTGGGGACGAGTTCGTGCTTTGCCAAGAAATAAGTTGCTAACGATGCTCTTCACCATCGAAGATGAGTACAAGTCCTAATAACCGAGGTCAGGAAGTCGAGTCTGACGACGAGAGACATCCTAGAAGGATAGCTGCCCGAGGTGGTACCGAGATAGAACACAATCCAGGAGTAGGCAGGGTCGTGCTGACCACTGCAAGACATGTCGGATGCAATTGGACGACTAACCGAGTTGTTTCGAACACCGCCGCCAGTCACCCCGGTGGTCACGAAGCACCAAAAGCGAGCTCTGCCATCGGCACAGCCACTTGCTAGAGTGGAGCCAATGGCGGAGTTAGAAAGCGTTCGAAAAACACAGCCTCTACAGAAGAACCGCCCTAGGACGGGCAGATAACATGATGGACCTGACCTGGCAGGTATTGCAAGAGAGCCCAACACGACACATCTGCGTAGAGATCCAGCGAAAGGGAAGGCCCCTATGACTGAGGAACCAGCCAGAACCGCGAGTGTGAGAGTAAGACCTGTAGAGCGATTAACCCTTGGAGGGAATGATCGACATAGAGAACTAATGGAACGCACCCAAGTCACCTCCGAAGTGGGGGAGTCTCGATCCTAGTCGAGGTCGGTCCGAAGCCGCACAAATATTCTCGTGGTACGTCGAGTATGTCAAGATCGAGAAGAGAAACTAGACCGATAGAGGTAAAGAGCAGCAGAACTGACCAGGGATCCAATTTAAGAGAGCTGATCAACCTTCGGTGAAAGGCGCTAAAAGATGAAGCAGAGGGCCAGCCTTGGATGGTTGAGTTAAAAAACATCCAAGACCAGCTATGAGACATGAGGAAAGCACAAGATCAGGATGGACTTGACCTGGACAGCCTGGTAGATCAGGTAAACCCACCCTTTACTGATGAAATAATGTCTGAAGAGGTACCGACCAAGTTCAAGCTACCCACGATGAAGGCATATGATGGTTTAAAGGACCCAGTGGAGCACCTAGATACGTTTCGGTCATGGATGGAACTCCATGGAGTCCAGGACACCATTAAATGTAGGTCATTCTCCTTCACCTCACCGGAGCTGCTCGTAGATGGTTTAGGCAATTGAAGTGGAAGTCCATCGCTTCCTTCCGAGAATTGGCAAGAGCTCTCCTTACCCAGTTCTTAGGAGGTCGCGACTAGAAGAAGCCAGCCATACACCTACTCACAGTGAAACAAGGTAGCTACGAGACACTTCGAGAGTATGTGGCACGATTCAATAATGAAGCATTGCAAATCAAAGGATATACCGATGGCGTAGCACTGACAGCAATCGTCGCCGGGTTAAAAGATGAAAAATTTCTTTGGTCCCTAGGAAAGAAGGCACCTGCCAGTTACGTAGAGGTATTGACACGGGCTCAGAAGTACATGAGCGCAAGCGAGTTGCTAAAATCTTAAAAAGCTCCCGAAGAGAAGCGCACCCATACCGAACGGAAAAGACGCGTCGATCGACATGACAAGAGCGAAAGAATCTCAGAAAAGGTAGTTGAATGATAGATCTGAAAATCGAGACAAACTCGGTCGTCAGGGACTGCCACCCAGCAAGTTTGAAAAGTACACACCCACTGTAGTTCTGTTGGAGCAAATATTGATGGAAATTAAAGAAAGGGAAATTCTCAGGTGGCCCAATAAAATGAAAATAGGGTCACACATGAGGAACAAGGAAAAATACTGTTTATTTCACCAAGACCACGGACATACTACATCCGAATGCTACGACTTGAAGGAGGCCATAGAAGCTCTGATTCAAAAGGGACATCTGAGAGAGTATGTGGGCAAAAAATAGAAGTCATCTGAGCACCCCGATAAAAGGCAAAACATCAGAAACTCACCACCTCCCCAAGAGATCTGAACCATCATGGGTGGACATGTAGGGAGAAACTCCAACAGAAAACGAAAGGCAAGTGTGAGGCAGGCTCGTGAAGCGTCGGGATGTGAAGAGATAAGAATAATGGCCGTAGCTGACGAGGACATCAATTTTTCGAATGAGGATGCAAAGCAGGTGCATCAGCTTCACAACGACGCCCTGGTGGTCTCGTTGGTTATATCTAACATAAAGGTCCGAAGAATATTGATCAACGGGGGCAGTTCCACATACATACTCTCGTTACAAGCATTCGACGCAATGAAAATAGGGCAAGACAAGTTGGCTCTCTGCTCGACACCGTTGGTAGGATTCGGAGGCAGCACTGTGTATCTAGAAGGCAGCATCGAACTCCCGGTTACCTTTGGTGAAAATGATAATATTGTTTTGACTTTTGTTAATTTTTTTGTGGTAAATGATAGGTCATCCTACAACGCAATACTCGGACGTCCTCACTGTACCGACTGCGAGCCATCTCATCTACATACCATCAGATAATGAAGTTTCTAACCCCCACTGGGATATGCAGTGTCCGTGGTGAACAACAAATTTCTCGAGAATGCTATCACACCGCTCTGAGAGGTATACCCAGCACATCGATAGATATAAACATGATGCCTCAAAAGACGTCTCGGCTCTAGGACAGGCCACACTCACCAAACGAGGTGCGGCACCTGAGGAGGCAGAGGCACTCGAGGTGGAGATAGAACTCAGCAATCCAGCTAAAGATTCTGAGTTGAGTAGAGAAGAGCCGGCTGAGCAACCAGAAACAATGACCTTACAGAACGAGGGTCAAGAGGTAAAGATCAGAGCAAGCCTGGACGCAGCTCAGCGGGATAAACTGGTATCTTTCCTTAGACAGAATGCCGATGTGTTTGCCTGGACAGTTGAAGACATACCCAGAGTCAACCCAAAAGTGATGGTCCACCGGTTGAATATTGACAGAGATTGCAAACCAGTGAGATAGAAAGGACGAGCCTTCAACCATGCTAGGAATGAAGTCATCGCTGAATAGGTTACTGAATTATTGCTCACACGATTTATCAGAGAGGTGTACTACCCTAAGTGGTTGTCCAATATAGTACTGGTTAAGAAGTCGAATGGCAAATGGAGGACCTGCATTGATTTCACAGATCTGAATAAAGCATGCCTTAAAGATAGTTTCTCGTTGCTCGCATAGACCAGTTAGTAGATGCGACGGCGGGTCACGAAACTCTGTCTTTCATGGATGCCTACTCGGGATACAATTAAATAATGATGCACCTAACTGACCAGGAGAAAACTCATTTATAATCAGCAGAGGCCTCTACTATTACAAAGTGATGCCTTTTGGCTTAAAGAATGCTGGGGCAACATATCAGAGATTGGTTAATAAGATGTTTGCTCACCTCATCGGTAAAAATATGGAAGTGTACGTGGATGACATGCTAGTAAAGAGCAAAGGTGTAGAAGACCACGAAAGTGACCTGTCTCAAGCGTTCAACACACTCAGGTAGTATCGAATGAAGCTCAACCCGAGCAAGTGCGCATTTGGCGTCAGATCTGGAAAATTCCTAGGCTACCTAGTGCACCAGCAAGAAATAGAAGCCAACCCAGATAAGGTCCGTGCGATAATAGAATTGACACCACCCCAAACGTTGAAGCAACTTCAAAGCTTGAATGACAAGGTAGCAGCCCTGAACCGGTTCATAAGTAGAGCAACGAATAAATGTTTACCCTTCTTCCAAGTACTTAGAACGAAGGGAAAGTTTGAATGGACCGAGGAATGCGGACAGGCTCTTGAGCAGTTAAAAACCTACCTCAGCGAAGCACCCTTCCTATCAAAACCAGTTCCAGGTGAAGAATTATTTGTATACCTGGCCGCGTCTGAGAGGGCAGTGAGTTCGGTACTGATCAGAGACGACAATGGACGACAATTGCCCATTTACTACACTAGTAAAGCAATGGTGGACGCTGAAACCCGGTACCCTCAGATGGAGAAGCTAGCGCTTGCATTGGTCACTTCAGCAAGACAGTCACGACCTTATTTCCAAACACACAAAATGAATGTACTGACAAATCTCCCCTTGAAGAAAGTGTTGCAGAAGCCAGAAGCATCGGGTTGATTGTTAAAGTGGACAATAGAACTAAGTGAGCACGACATACACTACCTGGCCCGACCCTCTATCAAGGGGTAGGAGGTGGCAGACTTTATAGTTGAATTGACACCGGGAGTGACCGAAGAAATGAACAATGTAGAACCCAAAGTTTGGAACTTGTACGTAGATGGCTCGTCCAATAAAAAAGGATGCGGAGCAGGCCTGTTGCTAGAATCATCCGAGGGAGACCACATTGAGTATGCGCTTCGGTTTACGTTCTGGACCTGTAACAATGAAGCCGAGTATGAAGCGATAATTGCAGGGCTCCAAGTTGCGATGGCAGTGGGGGCAAGCCACCTGCATGTCAGAAGCGACTCCCAGCTCATAGTCAACCAGATCTCCGCCACCTACCAAGCTAAAGAGGCAAGGATGATAGCGTACCTACAGAAAGTGAAAGAATTAATCAAGCAAACGGGCATGTAGAAGCAGTCAACAAGATCATAAAAAAGAACTTGAAAACTAAGCTGGAAACCCTCAAAGGAGCTTGGGTTAACGAACTCTCAGGAGTCATATGGGCATATAGAACAATGCTTAAGACCTCGACAGGTAAAACACCGTTCTCCCTTACATACGGAGTTGAAGCCGTAATCCCAGCCGAGATCGACATCCCTTCGCCTCGAACAGAATTCTACAACCCGGGTCAGAACGATCAAGAGTTGTAGCTGAGCCTGGACCTATTAGAGGAGCGAAGAGAAGCGGCACGGATCCGCATGGCTGAGTACAAAAACCAGGTTGCCAGATACTACGATTCAAGAGTGAAGATCAGACGCTTCAAAGAAGGTGGCCAAGAAAGTCATGCCAAATACTAAGAACCTCAGTGATGGTTCAATGGGCCCAAATTAGGAAGGGCCGTATTTGATTACAAAAATTCAGTGCCAAGGCACCTACCACCTCCAAACGTTAGACGGTGCAGCAATACTACATCCATGGCATGCTGAGCATCTCAAGAAATACTACCAGTAACAGAGCAAACTTGGACAGTTAACTTAGACTACAATTGTTATTCCAATTCTTTAGTTAAATAGGAGTTGTTGTTTTTCTTCATAAAATGTTCCCAGATTAATTCGACATGTTGTTTCATTATTACTTTTTAATACAATTCAAGTCATTTCTACTTCTACTATGTATGTTTAAGCACAATTGTCTTGGATGGGGGCAACTGGGTGGATAAGGCCAAAATGGCTATCCAAGTTCAACTACGAAGGTAAGGCCAACTAGGCTACCTAGGTGGATAAGACCAAAATGGCTATCCAAGTTCAGCTACGAAGGTAAGGCCAGCTGGGTTACCTAAGGGATAAGGTCAAAATGACTATCCCAAATTCAACCAAGAAGGTAAGGCCAGCTAGCCTACCTAGGAGATAAGGTCAAAACGACTATCCAAAATAAACCGAACGGATAAGACCGAGATGGCTATCCATTATCAATTAATCCCGATTGAAGGATAAGCGTTCTACAAGACATATAGGAGAAGATTAAGATGGACAAGTACATGAAATGCAACAAATGATGAGATTCATCAAGTGCAGCAAGATCAGAAATCTCGGCATAAGGATCGACATTGTTAGATAGAACGATGCCTCATTTGAAGGAATCTAAAGCACATGGGGAAAGTGATTGACAAGAATGGTATAGAAGAATAGGAAACTTGAAGGTCAAATTTTGGTACACAATTTTCCATCTTAGCTGCGATGTTGAGAAGCAATCTAAGGAGAAACAAGGAATCCACGAGCATAATCCTAGCCAAGTTTTCAGTATCGGTTTCGAAGAGGGTGTCGTAGCAAGCTTGTATTTTGAGCTTTAATTTGCTGATTTGGGAGCAGAGTTGGTTGTATTCAGGAGGATCTAGCTCCCCTCGAACCTTGATGGCCATGTAAAGTTTGTACAACTCCAATTTTTTTGTTCTGCGGACCTAAAGTGATCATCTGGGTTGGCGTGACTTACAATTTCCGGCACTTCGAAGATGAATGGTGAAGATCTTGAAGAACTGACCATTATCTTCCTTTTACATTCCCAAATAAATGTATTAATCTTCTTGTTTATAAACAACCTAAAAAACAGTCCTTGCCTACTTCATTTCATTAATTAAACTAACACATAATTGCTCACCAACTCACTCACTGCCTTACAATTAAATATATAGCCACTAACCTAAAACTATTATTATATACTTAAATTTGTGATTTTTTTCTTTGATATCTATTTGAATCAATTTATGAACACTTTCATTATTTTTAACTTTTTATTCTTTGGAGCCAACACTTCATCTCCTCCCAAAACAAACACACCTTAGGTTTTTTTTTTTAATGACACTTCCATTAAAAAAATCAAGTTTTTTTTTTCTTCTGGAAATCAGAGCTTCGTTCTAGACACATTTTCAAAATTCAAGTCTTTGATCATTGTGCTACCTCTTGGTAACTTCTTGACTATCGCTGTCATGTTATTCCATAATAGTTAATATTTGTGAGAAAACCACTTAATTTGTAAGAAATTAATTTTTAAGTTTGTAGTTATCAAAAATTAAATTCATAAATTCTAAACAAAATATGAATTGCAAAGACATTTATTTTGAATACTAATTCAATTCATAATGTGTTTGAAAAGATGCAATAACTTGAAAAATAAAAATAATTCAATTAAGCATATGATTAGATCCATTGCCTCTTAAATCTTGAAAAATAAATAAACAAAAGTACTTGCTTCCATAAAGCCAAAATAAAGGTAAAACGAAAAGAGTAAAGTTGCAGAGAAAAAAGAATTTTTAAAACAATAGTGGGGGGCAAAAAATTTGTTAAATCAATATCCATAAACATTTCTTTTTCCTGCATTGGATTTCTTTTTCCTGCATTTTTTTTTTCTTTTCTAACTTCACTTGACTTTTGGTAATGCCTCTTCATTCGAATTTCTTAAATTCGCAAGAAATTTGAGAACCATTGGTTCTTAATTTGATCGTTTTATATATCACCTATTGTATAGCCTAAAGGTTAGAGTAGAAGATGCCGAAGTTCCTGCAGATTTCGTGGTGTTTGGGCATAAATTTGAGTAGTTAAAAAATTGGGAATTTTGAAATAATTTGTTTGGATGTAGATTTTTATGAAAATGTTGCAGCCAAAAACTCATTTGGATGTAATTTTTCTTTAGATGAGTTACAAACAATAATTTGTTTGGATGTGATGTGAAATATGAAGGTATTTTGAGTAGTTAAAAATGAATGATTAAAAATAAGTAGTTAAAAATGAGTTATTTTGAGTAGTTAGAAAGAAATGATTAGAAATGAAGAGTTATTCTGAGTAGTTAGAAATGAATGATGAGAAATGAGAAGTTATTTTGAGTAGTTGGAAATGAGAAATTGTTTTGATTAGTTATAGTTGCTTATTTACATATGATTTTTCGAATTAACGCTCAATCTAAATCATCTTAAAATTTGATAAACCAACGCCCCCTTAGAGTTATGTTGAATAAGGACACCCTTTGGAGTGGATGCTTTGAACAAATTGAACCTAGCCTCCTATTCAAATACAAGAGAACAATACTTACTTAAGGGTGGGTAAGTATTTGAAAATACTTATCCACCCTTAGAACCACATGTATTTATTTTTTTTAAAAAAATCTAACTTTGATTGATGGAGAGAGAAATGCTAAAGTTAAAAACATGTAGTCTAAGAGTCGGTAAATATTTCTAAAATACTTACCCACCCTTAGGCAAGTATTGTTCGATACAAGATGTCCAAGCAAAACAGAGTACAAATGTTCAAATATAAAGGATGAAGAAAAAAGCAAGGAAAAAAGTAATACATTAGGAAAACTAGGCCTACAAAATTTACTATCATTTCTCATTCATATTAAATTCAGATTTAAGTAGTTCTTACACCCCTAAAAATTAGTTAAATGATGCAATCAATCTCTAGATTAAATTAGAGGGATATTAAGAAAAGACAAAATTGTAATTTCAACATCTATCTTTACCTTGTTCTTCCCCCAATAAATTGAAGCATGCTAAACGGTCTTCACTCTCTCGTGTGGTGTAGATTACAGGGGAAAAAAAAAAAAAAAAATCAATAAATTTCAAGGAGAAAAAACTCCTTTTTTTAACAGCAAGAAAAAACAACTCCCATTAATCATTGAGAAATGGAACTAAGCAAAACATCATACCGTTCTTCAAATAACAACCAAATTTGAAATGAAAATTCAAACATCCAAACACTAAAACAAAATGTAGAAAAGAGATTAGCAAGGGAAAAAACACTACAAATTTTGATTTTGCAAGCTTTGCCTCATCTGTCTTAAATAATAACCATTTTGTTTTTTATATTTAATTTTAAATTTTAAAAAAATCATACATATTAGATAACTATTTTTTATTTTTTTATTTTCTAAAAATTAAAAACTAAAATTTCCGTTGATAACTATTTTTTTTAATCAAAATTAATTTTATTTAATATTTAATCAAATAAAATAAAACTACTTTAAAATATTATTGATCTAATAAATCTTAAATTTACGGGTTCGAGCTTTATTTGTGACATATTTTATCACATTTTTAGCATTTTTCCAGTAAAAACAAAAACAAAAATTGATTTTTAAATTTTTTTTTTTTGTTAAAATATCATTTTGGTCTCTCAACTATCAATCTTGTTTCATTTTGATTAGTTTTAAAAGTCCAATTTTTGTTCCTAAACTTTGTAAAAAGGTTAGGAATACTTTTTGAGTTGAAAAAAAAAAAGTTAACAATCATTAAAAATTTGATGAGTTGAAGATAAAATAAAAATAATAAATTCATTTTATCTTCTTCCTTATCCCTCCTGAATTTCTCAATTTCATTAAAAAATTTCTCAAATTTGTTTGAAATTATAAAACATAAACATTTTGATTTAGACATTTTGAATCCGTTCAACAGTTTGAGAGTGGAAGTTCAAAAGAGAATCGCCATTAAAATCTTTCCCTTGGAAAGGGCCAAATTGGATAATCAAATTATATGGAAATCTAAAAGAAACAGCTGCATCATCGGAGCCATCAGAATGAAGGGTAAAGAAGAAGGGGTGAGAAAGAAGTCGAAATGAATTTTTTATTATTATTTAATTGTCAACTCATCAAATTTTTAAGGATAGTTAACTTTTAGTTAACGTTTTTTTTTAACCAAAGACTATTCTTAAGCTTTTGACAAAGTTAAAAAGATCAAAATTGGATTTTTAAAAGTTTAGAGATCAAATTGTAACAAGATCAATAGTTGAGAGATCAAAATGATATTTTGACTTTTTTTTTTTATTTTTAGTTTTTTAAATTCCTCTGGCTCAAATATTTTTAAGAGTTTAAAAACAAAAACCAAAATTATGACCATACAAATTGTACAATAACCTAGAAAGAAAATATACATCAATTTAATTTAGCAATACTCACAAAGCAAACTTGCCAGAAGTATTTAGCATGAATACAATACAAGCTTAATATCAAATTCGAAATACATCACACGTGAGAGACAAGACCGTTCATGGCCACAAAATGGAGAGAAACTGATCAATATAATTTTGTTTTTGGTTTTGTGAAAGAGAAAAACTTCTCTACTTGTTCACAAGGAGAGAGTACCTACATTTTATTTATGTCGTACATTTGGAGCCACACAAATTTGATTTTATAAACAAAATAATATTAAAAGATAAAAGAAAAAAAAAATTGTGTGGCACCAAAGTCGGCTTGGATTTTTTTCTTGAATAAAAAGCCGATTAAATTTTTTTCGTGGAAGCAAAATAAAAAAGAACCTCGGAATGGGCGCTCCACTCACCTTCATCACTTTTTTCTTTTTTGATACGTCAACATTAGGAAAATGAGAATTCGACTTTGTAATCTCATGATTATTAAGTTGTATAAGATGTCGGTAGAATTTTGCTCTTGTTGGCTTGCCTTCGTCACTTTTGAGCTCTCAATCTTTTTTTATTTTATTTTTAATCTTCAATCAAAATTCCAAAAATATACCCAAGAATAAAACTGTACATATGGTCTGGAACTGTGATTTGAAGTAATGCATACTAAAGTATCTATTCCTTTTCCAATAATAAGAGAGTTAAAAGCCATTAAGCCATGTTATTCTCCAACTTAAAAAATATAAAGATAAAATTAAAGAAAATTAAAATGTGAATCTCATTGATTCACATATAAGAACTTTAAAATTTAAGTGATATCAAAACATCACCTAAATTATTCTTAGTAATAATGTATCAAACGGCAAAAACTACCAACTTGAACCAAACAACTTCAATCTACCAAATTTAGACCCCCTTAGATAAACTCATTAAAATAACCTCTCTTTGAATCTGAGAGTTTTAACATCATCCAAATGGATCTTATTAAATAAATATGATTCCACTCGATAATAAAGAAAGTAAGTCATACATCATTTAAAAATGAGAAAAACTTCTCTACATATGGATGTGTAAAGGAGTCATACATCATTTGGATGCCACACAATTAATTTCCTTTTTTAATATTTTTTAATTATAACATAAATTTGTGTGGCACCATAGACCAAAGATAGGCTTCTCTACCCATCCAAGTTTATATGAGTTTTTCTCTTTAAAAATATTGAAACTTCTCACTATTTTAATATAAAAAGAAAGTTACAAGAAGAATATGTTTGTAGTTATTCTCTGTAAATACTAAATAGAACTATCAAGCCGAGGAGAACTAAATGGCGAGTGATTCAATAATTGAGCTGCGTTTAGACAAAGAAAGTGAAAAGTTTATGTCAGAGCTTGAAAACGCCATGAGATCTTCGCCATTCATCTTCGAAGTGCCGGAATCTGTGAGCCGCGCCAACCCAGATGCCTTCCTCCCTCGCCTGATCGCTTTAGGACCTCAAAATGCCAACAACAAAAAAATGGATTTTTACAAACTTCACATCGCCAACAAGGTTCGAGAGGAGCTTCGCACCCAACTTCGAAGATTACATCTCAAAATCCAAGCTTGCTTCAACACCCGCTTCGAAATCGATAGCAAAAACTCGGCTAGGATTATGCTCGTGGATGCCTTGTTTCTTCTTGGATTGCTTCTCAACATCTCAGCTCAGATGCAAAATTCTGTATCTATTGAGCTTCCTTTACCAAATTTTGATGATCAAATCCACTCGTCCAACATTGACCACAAGATGTTGCTGAACGATGTTGTAAAGCTCCAGAATCAAATCCCACTTCTCATTTTCCAACGGATTTTACCCAAACCTCTTAAGATCAAGTTTCCTGTTCTTCTATACCATTTCTGCCAATCACTCTCCCCATTTGCTTTAGACTTCTTCAGAAAACCCAATGTCATCGTTACCAAAATTGATACATATAAAGAGATTTCTAATATTTGTGCAATTCTGGATGAATCTCATCATTTGCTGCATTTCATGTACTTGTCCATCTTAATCTTTCCGGGCATATACCGTATAACGTCTATCCTGGAGACAGGAGCGTATGAAGATTAGATGATCCCTTGACCCTCACCTTTTTCAAAAAGTGGTTTAGTAGATTGGAATCTGTTCTTGACTTCATCTAGAATGCCATGGAACTTATGGGCTTAATCCAAACTCTACTACAACTTATGGGGATGCTTAAAAATCAAAACTTTGCTCACAAAACCACATCCTCTAATGTCATCCCCTCTGCTTCCCAGCTTCATAAACTTCCTGTCAACTTCCGGCCTATTGCTGATGGAATTCTAGGCGTTAGATTCACTTCGGTCATAGGTCGTTTCACTCTTCGGCAAGGCCGTTTTGATCCTTGTGAATTAACTGAGAGTCGAATGCCACCCGAATTCATTCTACCTGTCATGAATATCAATACTTTTACAGAAACACTGCTTGAAAATTTGTTAGCATTTGAGGCAATGGCTAACATAAACCCAGCTATCTATTCCCTTTATATAGACTTGATGAAGTCTTTGATACGCAATACCAAAGACGTACAAATTCTCAAGAAAAAAAGAATCATCACCAGCCATTTGGACAGTGATGAAGAAGTTGTGAAGCTCTTCAAGAGACTTGGGAGTTCTATTTCTAACCTCAAGAATCCTATGATTAGGAATCTTCAACCAATGACATTTAGTTTTGAAAGGATCGACAAGTATGAGGAAAAGTATAAGGGCATGGTTGAGGAGATCAACCTATATTATGACAGTTTTTGGAGAGTGAAGGCAACAAGATATAGGAAAAAGGTTGTGAGTTTTGTCTGGAAAATGTTGGGAATTCTTTTTATCTTCTTCCAAATGATTGTGGTGGCTAAGAAGTTGATTAGCAGTTTTATTGGAAATGATGAACCCAATAATGATCAAATACCACCAACCTAGCTAGCTCTGGTTGTGTGTAATAGCTTATGTTTTCTTCTCCAATTACATGTATCCTTCTCTGTTTCTTTGCCTAGATGAGTACTTTTAGAACTTGTACATTATTGTTATGGAGCTGTGGATTGTCTTAACCTTTATTTAGTTCTTATCAATGTGTCTGTTGCTTATACTGATATAAACTGGTTGTGATTTTGGCTTCATCAATGCTGCTTGAGATTAGTGAAGTTAAGATTCATTGACACAACCAACTTGGTTAGATTTCGTTGGTAATTGACATGTATCATGTACTGAATGGTCCGAGTTTTGAATCTCTCAAATCCAAATATGGTTGTTGAACTAAAAAGTTCATTAAATATGTCTTTTGAAGACATCAAGCTATTTTGCTAACCATTTGGTGTTTAGTTCTTGGTTTTTGAAAATTTAGTCTATGATGCAACTTTCACATGTGGATTTTCTTGGTATGTTATTCTTTACTTGGTACATATGTTTTCAAAAAACCAAGTTATATTTTGGAAACAAAATCAGCAACAATAAGCATAATTTTCTTTGCTGGTTTCTAATTGAATACCCACTTTAAGTTTAATGAATTATGAAATCATATTAGATAGCATGAAATTTTAACTTGAAATTAAGTGGGTACTCGATCCACAAATGTCAATCCAAATCAAGATTGATAAATCCAAAAAGACACTATATGAAGACATATTTAAAATCTCACCTTGGAAGTCACGAGGTCTTGTGATCTTTATAATAAATGTGGGTTACTCAAATTTAAAGTGAAAATAAAATATAAATTAAGATAGAGATTGACTCCCTTGTTATCTCCTCGGGTGTGAGGCTTGGGATGGGCGAGTGTCATCGAGGACATGGGAGTGTCGCTCCAATTTTTAGTCATAAAAAAATATAAAGATTGACAAATTAACGTAATTTCTTTAGAAATTGACTACTCAATTTTTTTTTCCATCAATATAACTAGTAAAATAATTGTTATAAACTTATTTTTGTTAAATTTAAGTTTTTTTAATTAAAATACTATTAGGAAGTGTAACTCGAACTCATGACATTTTAGTTATAAGTGATCATGTTTCAAGTTGGAATTAAATTCTCGTTTTTTTTTTAAATTTTAAAGATCATTAAAGTTAACGTATCGAAGTGAACATAATTCAACTAGTATCTTTATTAATAACCACATGGTCCATGTTTTTTTTTTCCTGAAAGAACGTGGTCTATGGTTCGAGTCTCTCAATTTTTTATTGTACTAAAAAAAAGATCAAATTTAATGTAAATTGTCGAGTATATTTTATTTTAAATACTCTGATTCTTATTTTTATTTTTTTAATTCAACAACAATTGAAATAAAGTATTTAAACTCATAACTTTTTAATGATGTATACAAATTTATACCCATGAACTATTATTCTTGTTGGCGGGATCCTCATGGAAATAGAAGAAAAGAATGGTTTTAAGTATAGTACCAATTAGGGGTGTAGAAAACAATCGACAATTGGAGCAATTGAACTGCTCTCCTCAATCTAACTCAACCAATTTTTAAGTTGAATTATAATTTTTGTTGGATTGAGTAGGTTTTTTACTTAACCAATTTTGTACTCTGTCAATCCAACTCAACCCCCACATTAGATAGATAGCCTAGATTCAAATTTAGTATGATGGAATTTTAATTTTATGAACTATGATGTTCTAGTGTACAAGGTTGAATGAGTTATAGATTAAAAATTCAAACCCACAAATTCTATCCAACCAAGACCATGTAAACCGCCTATTAGAAATGGTAAAGTGGGGAGCTCCAAATTTGGCGGTGATTTTGAAAAGAAATGTCCTAAAATTGGTTTGAATTATGGGGAAAGGAGAATGAAGTTTGAAGAACACGGCTGAACACATGGATGATTTATAAACTTGGGCACAGGATCCAATTTTGTTACCCTGCGCGCTACGAAGCAGGGGCTCAGTTGTAGGCAAGCCCAATCTTCTCTGTTTCAGAAGAATTAAGTTTGGATGGAGCAGCCGAAGCAGGAGCCTGAGAACAAAGCTCCGGTCACCGGCGGCGATGTGAAGAGCCCAACCGCCAATGGAGATGGGAATTGGGGGAATTTCGTGATGGGTTCAGAGAATCAGAACAAACAACAGCCTGCGGTTTCAACGCCCTCTTCTGCGTCCAAGAAATCGGTGCGTTGGACCACAGAATTGGCGCCCGATTCGCCCTCTGTTGCTTCTTCGCTTCCTTCCTCTTCCCCTTCTTTCAAAGGTATTGTTTCTGTTTGTTTCATTTCTGGTTCTGTTTCCTTGATTTCTTTATGTGCTTTTTTCGTGAGGCCGGGCATGTTGAGGATCCCACATTGTATAGATGAGTTATGAGATGGAACCTTAAGAATCTATTAAACTCAAATATGTATTCGTCATTCAATCCAATAAAATTAAAATTGAGAGTAGAATCAAGAGCCACCGTCTTTAGAATCAAGTTAAAGAGACTTCCAACCATTTATAACATATATGTGTTACTTTCCTTATCCTCGATTGGTTTTTGAGATGGAGAATCTCACATTGTGTAATCGTTATCTCCTTAATAAAATTGCCCTCTCCAGTGTTTGTGAATGTAGCTAACACACCATTAATAAACCACGTAAATTTTGTAAGTTTTTTTTTTTTTTTAACATTTTTGTTGTTTTTGATTGATTGTCGTTGCAATTTTCGTAACATGGATAAAAAACGTTAAATATTTGGATGCATTTTGATCAGAGAGGGTGGATTCTGCATGGACCGTGCTGGGGAGATGGGGGAGGAATGTCGGGGAAGCCACCAGAAAGGCAGAGGATCTGGCTGGAAACACTTGGCAACATTGTAAGTTTTCCATTTTTCGTGTCGTTTTTCCTGCTATTGTTATTCAACAACATCAATTTCAAAGTGAGGGTCCGATCATATGGTTTTTCTTACTTTGATAACTACTTCTTACTTATGTTTTTAAAAATTAAATCAAACTTTGAAAACAAATAGCTTCCAAAAACTTGTTTTAGTTTTTGAAATTTGGTTAGGATCATTGTTATCAAACGGGGAGTACTTTATCTCTATGTCATTTTAAGTTAATGTTTAACTTCATCATATTGCATGGGATTCTATGTCATAACTCATACGTATACCATCATCGTTAGTTTTTTTCTTTTCTGTTCACTTCTACTAATTTTATCCATTCAACGTCGGAGAATAAGAAAGTGTAATAATCTTATCACCTTTGGCTCAAAAGTTACATGTAAATATCCATTTGCATCCTGCCTCATTCTTCCTTCAGGTCAGGAAATTAGTAACTTGGTTCTACTAGCTTTTGAAGCTCCCATTCCCCTCCAAAACTCCCTCCTTCCTTTTTGGATGCTATTTTCATACAAATTACAACATGTAACCAATAAACAATTGGCAAAGGTTTTAAATAATAGTCTTGTAAGGCCAACAAGAATGGTAACTCAGCAGCATCAGTGTAGACTCATTGACCAAAAGGTCATGGGTTCGAATTCCTCCATCCCATTTGTTGTAAACTCAAATAATAGTCTTATAAGAGAATCAATTTGAGTTATTGGAATATTAAGAAAAGCTATTGGAATGTTGAGGTCATTTATTGTCTCAATATGAAGAGAAACATTGCTTAGACTTTCTGGCTGTATGATATCATTGAAACTTTACCATACTTTCTGGAATCTCAGTGAAAACAAGTCCAAGTTTCGCGGATGCTGCTCTGGGAAGAATTGCACAAGGGACAAAGGTATTAGCGGAAGGCGGCTACGAGAAGATATTTCTACAGACTTTTGAAACAGTGCCTGAGGAAAAACTTCAACATTCGTTTGCTTGTTATTTGTCAACCTCTGCTGGTCCTGTTATGGGTGTATTATATGTATCTACCGCAAAGCTTGCTTACTGTAGTGACAATCCTCTTTCATACAAGGTTGATGGGAAAACAGAATGGAGCTATTACAAGGTAAACTTTTGTTAATCACCAATTTCTTAAACCAATTCTTTATTATCTTTGCACAAGATCTTCGGATCATGGTTACAGGGAAAACATTTTGTAATTTGAAAAAACTGAAAACTTTAAGCAGATGAGATGTGAGGTCTATATCTTCAAAATGGGATTCTGAAAATTTTGATCTCCGCGGATGGTCTTTAGACATTTAGGCCGTATTTGGGGAGCCGTTTATGTAATCTGGGTTGGGTTATTATAACTCAACCCATATTTGGTCCATCGCTTATAACGTTGGTTGCTCAAACTCAAGCCAGTGTTCCACATAATTTCTGCTGGCGTTCCACATACCACGTTCCAAATGTTGTAGGGTAGACAATATGTCTGATAAGAATATTCGAGGTGCCCGTAAACTGGCTTGGACACTCATCGATAAAAAAAGAAATTTAGAAAAACCTACACCTCTAATTGTTTTTTTAACTCCTGTCTTTTTTAAAAAAAAAAATTTGGAAATCATAGCTTCACTATCCTATACCTAGAACACCTTTGACGATCTCTCACCTGTCACTAGACTGTGGCACGAAGCATTTTTCAGCAGCTTTGAATCAGAGATCTTTCAAGGAAGCATACTTTGGAGTCTGTAGCTTTAACCATTGGACTGCTCTTCGAGGACGTAACTTTTGTTACAATAGCCTACACTTCAAACGCAGTTTATAATAACTTTAAACGGTGCCCCCTAAACACGCCTTATGGTTTTAATTTCTTGAATCCGGAACATGTTTCATGTTTGTGAAATCAGGTAGTTATCCCACTACAGCAACTAAAGGCAGCTAATCCTTCCTCAAGTGGAATGAACCCTGCAGAAAAGTACATACAGATAATCACTGGTGATAACCTTGAATTTTGGTTCATGGGCTTCTTGAACTACAACGGTGCTGTAGAATGCCTGCAACAACTTTCCGAATTACGCCCAATCCAGTCGGTGTAAAACCTCGACGAGGCCGAAACTTCCACACCAGTTCTTTCATGTGCCTAAGAGTACATACATTCAATCAAACTTCCATTTTGATATTGCTGCTTTTTTAGGCCAAATTTGGAAAATTGATTGAATGTAACATGGTGTCTTAAATGTTCTAGCATTCATATAAAATTCTTGTTTTTCGTACAGATTGTTGCATTCTTACATGATATTACTAAAAATGCCTGCTGTCATAATTTGGGCAAATTTGGTGGATTATTATCTTATAGTCTAAGGATATATGTCAAGCCCAAGCCCATTTTGTCAAGACCACCACTTTGTCAAGCTCAAAATTTGTCAAGGGCACCACTTCTTTGTTTCATCAATTTTTTTTTTTTTTTTTTTTTTTTTTTTTCCTTGTGAGACTTGTCATCATCATCTTAAGTCAAAGGCAAAATTTCATAAAAAGAAAATCGAGGACGATATGCTAAATTTATTAATTGTTAGTGATCTATAGATTTGTGGAGAGAAGAGACCAAAAAGGTCATTTTTTATCCTCTCATATTTGTGTGGATTTTTTTCTTTAATCATATCATAACACAAAACAGCCTACAATATTCATCTAAGTAGTCAAATAATTATAGATAATTTTTCATGGGCAGCAGAAAAAAGAAAATAAATTCCATAAAAAATTTAGAAAAAAAATAAAATACAGCAAATATTGATTCAATCACATTAAATTGATAACTACAAAATTGATAAACTTTAATCATGTGAAACTTATAACTTTAACCAAATTAAATATTTCATATTTTGATATCTATAAAAAGTTGTTATGATTAAAATAGAGATTCTAGAATTTGCTATTTCCAACAAATTTTCATAATTATAATGATTATAATAATAATTTGTTTGCTGACAAAAACGATAGTTCAACCTGTTGGGTTTTTTATTCACATGAGTGAAGGCCCACAAGTAAAGCCCAGTAAGGCTTACTATTTAAAAGTGATTTTTCACTTTGCATTGACCCGAGAGCACAATGACGGCAGGCAAAAGAGAAAAGGAAAAATAGAAGGAAAAGGTTTTTCGCCCAGTTTCGCGCAGTTTTGGTTTTTCAGCGTTTTCGAGGTAACCAACCGTCGAATCGAGCTGAAATTTTGACAGCGTGTTCGTAACACAAGGATCTTCAATCTGAACGGTGGGATCGGAATTTAGAGGCTTCTACATCCAGATTCCAGTGGCGATTTGCTTCCACAATTTTGTGAGACTTTTCTATTTGTTTTTCTTTGGTTAGTGTCGTTTGTTTCCAAGATTAATTATCTTGAGTTATTATCTGTTGTATACCTCTAGTTGTGACTAGGGAGAACTCGTTGTAGCCCATTATTG
>JBBMKA010033290.1:0-23776 GCA_037833695.1 Sechiopsis laciniata
ATATATTTTGCATTGTGTGACCAATAAGTGGAGAATTTTGTTTGAAGAAGAAAAACTAGCTAGTATACTTGCTAGGGAAAGGGTAAGTAATGGTGTGTTTGACTCATTATAGGTAGCATAGTAGTCAAAAGATCTTAAGAAATCCAAAGATTATAAATTCAATTTATGGTGATCATCTAGTTAGAAATTAATTTTCTACAAGTTTTTCATAACATTCAAATGTTGAAGAATTAAAAGATATGTCTCGTGAGAATATTCGAAGTGTGCGTAAGTTGATTTGGACATTCACTTGTATAAAAAAAAGGTTTAGAAAGTAAAGTAGTGGTATCACTTTGGAGGGGTTTGAAGAAGATAAAACCTTTGTTAATATGAAGGGTTATAAGTGATTATGGTAGAAAAATACTTGTTTGGATCGAGGAGTTATGAGTGGTTGAAGTAAAAGTGATAACACCGAGAAGGTCTATAAGAGCTTTCCGAAGGTTACATTATTCTTTTCTATTATGCCTAAAATCTCTATTTTTGTTAATAGTTCACGTCTTTCTATTTATGGTTCATATGGATCTACATTGCAACCAATCTTCTTTTTCTCGATTTATAAAAGTTTTATAGAGGTTTTATGGGTGTTTGGGCGGCTTCGGCTAAACGTGGGTTGGACCAACTCCTCTATCCAAACACGAAGGAAGTTTAATAAAGTGATTATAAGCTTAAGTAAATGAGAAGTTAATCAAGAAATGGGCTAATAAAAATATTGTAAGAAAAAAGGATTGAGCATAATATAAAGAAGCCCTTTAGTCTTATCAATGAACTAAACTAATTATTAATTCTTCTAATGGCGTTCTTATATTTAATTAATTAAATGAATAAGACACTTTCCAAAGAGCAATAGATATATTAAGAAATAGATTAGCAATAATTAACTTCTTTTTGTCTTGTCAGATTGATATGGGTTGGGTTTTGTCCTTTAAATTAAACTAACCTAATTGCATTAAGAATAAACTTATTGTTATTATTATTATTATTATTATTATTTTGAAATCAAGAATAAACTTATTTATGTAATGTGCTAATTACAACAAAATTTAAAAGCCTCTTTGAGGGGATTTTTTTTTATATTATAGTTGAAGATAGTTATTCACTTATTTTCTTAAAATTTAGTGCTTGGAAGTTGTTCCAAATATTAAATATTTGGAGGAAAAAGGAAAGGAATAAAAAGTTCCCACTTAGAAATAAAAAGAAGGAAAGAGTTTAAACACTTTAGTATAAACTTTTTCTTTTAGAGTGAAAATTTCCTTTTGTTTTTAATATTTTGATGGGAAAATGATTCTTGTGGAATCAAGTATTTTCTTTAAAAGTTTCATATTTTCTAAAGTTTCCATTTTAGTTTCTAGGAGTTTCTTTCTTAGATGGGTATCTCTTTTATGTTTTCCACCATGATACCAAAATTGATAGAAATGTTTAGAGTACTAATATTAAAACAATTTTCAGCTTTAAATATAGATTAATTATAAAAAAAAAATTTTAAAATTGTTTTGGATACAAGTTTGTTGAGTGTTACATATAAGTTTCATTTTGATGGGAAACATTCTTTTTTTCATATATGTATGTGAATATTTGAGTTTACGCATATCTTAACTATTATCATGAAAGAAATTACAAACTCTAGAAAGAGAGTACTACTACTCTTAAATACATGAAAATCAATATTGATTCTCAAGATCGAATTCGTAACCAGGATATTGAACTGGATAACTATCAAACAATAAAACCATCAAACCATTGACCCATTCGATAGGTTTCAATGACTCGTTGAAAGTATGTCTTAAGAATGTGAAAATCATGAATTGAATTCATCATCACTTATATCTCCACACTACTCTTAAATACATGAAAATCAATATTGATTCTCGAGATTGAATCCGTAACTAGGATATTGAATTGGATAACTACCAAATAATGAAACCATCAAACCATTGACCCATTCGATAAATTTCAATGAACTCGTTGAAAGTATGTCTTAAGAATGTGAAAATCATGAATTGAATTCATCATCACTTATATCTCCACACTCCTCTTTGACCATTAGATGATTTTTAACTTTTTTATTCTACCTTAATATCTGAACTTTAAAATTTTTATTTTAATTCATAATTTTCAAATTTTATTCTATTTTACTTTTAAATGTGAAAATATAAATTTTATAATTTGAATTTGGTCATTGCTTTTAATCTGTCTTTAAAAAGTTGACGAATTCAAGTATGTGTATTAATGTTTTCATGTGAGTATGTATTAAAATTACAAGGTTGAAGGTGAATATTGTATAAGTAAATAATAGGTGGTAAAATAAAATAGCAATAACAAAAAGTGATATTTTTATAATGATGAAAGTTGAGAGAAAAAAATAGCTACTCTTTAGAGTTTAAAAACTAAAAATGAATTTCAAGGTAAAAAAAAAAAGTCTTGAAAGCTATAATTAATAATAGGAAAAATATTAGTTGGTAAATTTAAGGTCTAGTTTCAATTTTACTTTTATGTTTTAAAATTGAATTTGATTGCCGTGACATTTTAATAATACTCTCTTTTAATTTTTAAGATAACAAAATTGTTAATTATATAAATTAATGATGACTAAACTAATTTTAAATTTCAATATATCAATTAAGTAATTATATAAGTTTTCATGTGAATTTAATTTTTGTTTTCTTAGTTTTATCCACTCAGTTATACTCCTAATTACTCTTACTTAATAGACATTCTCTTACTTCAAATCCTTGAAGATTTTATCTTTAAAAAAAATGCTTGAAGATTTTCTTTTTCAATTTTGTGATAATGCTTGTTTTCTTTGGTAACATGTTATTGTGTGGCCAGTTCAAAAAGAAAAAAAAAAACATGTTATTGCGTGGTCTATCAATTTCTAATTCCTGAAAAAAAATTCAAAAAACATTTGTTATTAAAACTTCAAATTTCAAACAATTTGCCATTAGAAATATGTATAATAAACTTTCTTGTCCACATCAAGTAATTATTTATGGTTAAATGAACATAACTTAACTATCACTGACGTCTACCCCACATGTTTTTCCAATATATATATTATAAATTTCTTTCTTTATTTATTTTTTTAATAGATGGCACAACACATGCAAATTAAAAAATAAAACCAATCTGTTTGATGGGTTAAATTTTGGCTTGTTGGACATAAATCACTTGGGTTTTTTCATGGGTTGCAAAAGAAAAAAAGTTATGCACATGTAAAATATTTAGAAAAAAATAAAAAAATCACCCAAAATTAATAACTACAAAATTATTAAAATCATTTCTCTTCTATTTTTCTTTTTCTTTTTTTGTTTTTTTATCCGCAACCATTCGAGTCAGCTTGCACGCCTCTCGACTATTATCACATGACATCCATTTGAAAATGTAAAAAAAAAATTAAAAAAATTAAAAAAATTAATCTTAAATCGAAAACCACTGTAAATTGAACTCATAATTTTTTAATTCTCGAGATCATTTTAAAATCACAATAGTTCCCTTATTCTAAAATTAGGTCAACCTGTCGCAGTCCCTTTTAAATGCCATGCTTAAGCCACATTTCAGTTGGCCCAAACCTTAAAAATTCATCAAGCACTCGACTCCATCTGATCATTTCTCCTGTTCATTAGAGGGCAAATAAAATGGCTATGTCCTATAATTTCTTCCTGATTATCAAGTATCAAATCAACAGCTGAAACAAATGATCTCAAAAAAAAAAAAAAAACAGCTGAAACAAATGTGGTTACAATTCAAATAAACCTTTCAAGGCATGCCAAAACCTAACTCCTTCCAACAAACAAATTAACTGCAGCTCTACATTTCAATGTGAGAATCCCAAACATTTTCCATGACGAATTAGCAGCAAAACCGGGAAACAAGAGCAAATAGCTCAATTGGCATAAATGTGTGCTCATGACCAAGAGACCATCAATTTAAATCTCCCACCCCTAATTGTTGTTGAACTCAAAAAAAAAAAAAACATAACCAAGTTTCTTATAAGGAACACGAGAAAAGGCATCAAACTACAAGGTCACTACGAAAAACTACCTTTTTTGTGTCCAGGAGGCGTCGAGCCCGAAGTGAACTACAAAAAAGAAGAGTATATACTATATAGCAAATTGAATGGATTGATTATAGCAAGCTTTCAAATTATCTTTTGAGATCAAGGGAGTATTGTGTGAAATTGTACTACAACCTGGCTATGGTAATGAAATAATAAGCCTCCAATTATTTGGAAATACATGATACAAGAAAGCCTAAAAAGATCAATCTTACAACAGAAGACTTGCCTCCAACTCAGATTCCCATCGTTGCTGAAGCAACTGCAAACAAGACAGCTTTAAATGAAAACTGCATAATATTTCGTAGTTTCTCTCTTCTAAAAGCCATGGTTTCTTCTGGAAAAGGAGATGGTTACAATTAATGATGGTGATCATCATCTCCATAACCATCTGGCGATCCTCCAGGTCCTACCACTTCCAGCTGCGACCACAATTCAAATTAGAAAAAACTTGAAGTTCTATTTAACAAGTAATTAAGATATCAATCATCCCATTCAAGAAGTGGGAGAACTAGAACGTGAGAAAACTAACAGTAAAACACACAGGGACACCATAGCTTCATTCATTTAAATACACGATAATAATCAGAAACACAATTGACATGTAGGAGTAAAGATTCGAATTCCTAATCGACTAGTTGAGTTACGTTCAAGTTAGTGACCGGTTCGTAAACTTTGGTTAGGTTTTGGGGTATGATCCATTCCTTTTATGATATTTTATTCTATCAATTTACTCTCTCTCTTTTTTCGTTTCAAGAATTCCATCTCATATAATATAAAGTAATAGTTTACAATAAATTCTCACCACAAAATACTGTGTGCAAACAGGGCATTCATGTGGTTCGCCTTTCTTCAGCCGAAACCAGACAACATCATGCTCATCCTCTAGAACTCAAAGGAAGCAACAGAAGTCAGTTAGAAGCTCTCACATGTTGTGGATAAACGTAAAAATTTGTTATTTAAAATTTTGTCAGACTCGTACAAAATTGGTTTGAAGAGCATGAATTTAAGAAAGATAGCAAGTACTCACCGCCTTCACCTCCAGGGCACCCAACTAATCTTTCATCATAATATGACTTAATAACAGCAGGAGCTTCCTAAAGAATAAGGAAGTATTTAGATTTCATCCGCGAAAAAAAATTATGCAACCAAATCTATTCTTTCATGCCATCCTCTCAAAGTATTGAGATATACAATTAAGAGCAAAGAAAGTTACAAGCTTTGTTGAAGCAAAGAATGATAAGTATGACAACTTTGGCTGCTTTCCATATTAATATGATATTGTCCAGGAGAATTACTCTCCTCACTTTGCTTTTGGTTTCACCCAAAAAATCTCATACCAATGAAAATAGTTGTCATCACTCATATAACCATGATCTTTTCAAAACTAACAATGTGGGACAACTTTGCGTGTATCCCAACAAAGGAGCCCTCGTGTAAATAAACAATCGATCAAAAATCGATGAACTACTGCATAAAAGTATTAACATTCAAAGTAATGGAATGCAAAATAGGCAAGTTACAGTCTGAATGAGATATCCTCTAATCAAGAAAACAGAAATTCTCTCCAACTTGGTTTGAAATCTCACCTCTCGTGCTTTCGATGTTAGTTTCACAAAATCATGTTTTGGTCTTGTAAGAACCCCCATTCTCCTGGATTTAAACAAGGTGTCATGACAAACTACCTAGAAAGTGCAAGGTGTTCTCTTGGTCAATTTTACCTAACCCCTACATTTCGCCTAGAACACCCATTTATATAGTAAAAATGCAGAACCTGCTGAACAAGTCTTTTTGAACTGTTCTTCGAACTCTTCAATTTTAGTTTTATTTGGGTATGTTCTTTGAACTCTTCAATTTTAGTTTCGTTTGGCTTGGCTCAATAATTAAGGATTTTATTTTATTCTTCAAATGTTAGTAAATCAAAGATCAAGGATAAGAAAGTACATTTACAGACCAACGTTACTTTTTAGTTTTTTCCATTTTCTGGAAGATGAGGTTGAAGAGAAACAGTAAAGTATCCAAGGTCGGGGTCTTGTAGAAAAAATACACTGGACCTAGTGATAGTCGCGGCTTCTTCTTGAACTCCTCAATCATAGTAAAACCGGGAGCCTTCTTGAAACTCCAGAATATTTCTTTCATAGATGAACTTTGTACCTATGCTCTAGAAGATGGAAAAGAAGCTATTAGACCATCTATAGTACAAAGCGCTAAATGTTGTGCTAGCTCCTCCTCGACCAATGAAGCCACACATTTTTTTTTAAATTCAAGAACAATTAGGGTGGAGAGATTAGAACATATGACCTTTTAGTCATGGGCATGAACTATTGTCAGTTTAGCTATTGCTTTTGTTTGCAATGAGTTGGAACCACATACATTCAAAAGAATGAGACAACACATCAATATATTCTTAAACACACATAAGGTGAAATAAGAATACTGCCCAAAAAAACCCAACCTACAAATTTGATCCGACAATGACGTTATTTCTTTATTAAAAATTTCCAAACAAAGGGTTGGAACTACATGCATTCAAAAGTTATTCAATCCTTTATTATTTGTTCTTCTTCTAAAGAGAGTATGAATACCTTTTTGAGTAACACAACCAAAAAGCCCTCAAATTTCAATTGTGATTTGGCAGATATATCATGGGAAAACACACTCACTAACACTTGCACCATATAAATGTATAATTCAGACAAAAAAAATAAAGCATCAATGTGGAGAAAAGAAGCAAAAGGGCCTCCTTGAGCGGCATAAGACACAAACCAGTCCAAAGTGTGCACTGTGCTGTGTGCAAGAAGAAAATTAACTGCAAACTATACCAACCTTAGTGCCAAAAGGGCCAACAGGATTGTTTATATCAAGGATGTCTCTTCCCTGCAAACATAAAACCAATTGAAATGAGACTCGCATTCAAAGTGAGAAACACATAAACAGACTCGTCCTATTTGAGAAATGTGTCAGAAAACTTAAGAGGCCGCTAAATACAACATGTTGACCCGAAGGGTGTTTTGTCCTTTGGCACCTATCATTCCAGAACCTTCAGCCTAACAGACCCAGCAGGTTGTTAGCTTGGCTCAGCTTGCGCATTTAATGTTTGCTAAATCATTCTGTTATACCATTACTTGTGCATTGGTTGCAGGCAGCTTATTTAATTTTTGAGCCCAATGTTTTAAAAGGCGTGCCTAGGAGCAAATGGGCGCAAGTCGCACGGCTAGTGCCTTGCCTAGGCACTTAATTAGGCGCGCGCCTTTTGGCGCCTAATGTGAAGCCTTAGGCGCCAAAAGGCACACGCCTTGAGGGATTTTTTTTTTCCTTTGTAATTATTGTGTTTTAGATCCCTATAACTCCATACTTAGTCATTTGAAGCGCGTGACGGTTGATAATTGAATATTATGTATGTTGTATATATTATTTTTAGTTAAAACTTCATTTACGTCCATGAAAAGTGTTTTTATTGTGTGTACACACACATGTTTTTTTATATAGTGCGCCTTAAGTAAAAAAAGCCCTCGCCTTTTGGTGCGCTTTGCGCCTCAGGCTCCAGAGAGCCATTACACCTTAGTGCGCCCACTGCTTGAGCCTATACCTAGGTAAAATCTATCTAAATATTTTGAAATAGAAATGAGCTTGCATCATCAAGCCTCATACAGAAAAATTTTCTTGTCGCGAAATATCCTAGATCTTTCCTTCAATCCATTCAAGGAACAGCAGAAATCATTTATTCGATAAGTCCTCCGTCCAGTAATAGAAATAACAAGATATACGTAGAACTCAGAAGTTCAACATTGACCTCTCCATCAAATTGAATCAATAACTATAAATATTCACCTCTTTTTTATTTTTTAAGCAATCCATAGAGATAATCTTAGCTAGTTCCAGTTTGTATTCCGCTGCTTTCTATTAAATTTCAACATCAAAATCCGAAAAATGAAAGTAGGCAAAGAAAAACAAGAAACATCACCTGAAGCGCGGCTTCAAGCTCTTCGCGCTCGTGTCCGGTTGCAATCGGCATTACATCCTCAACCTTCTTCAAACCAGAATCAGCTAATAATATACAATAGAAATCAAATTAATAATCACACGAGACCAAATCCACGCCCGTACTCACACCATAGATACAGTAAGTACAAAAACTAATAATCCATGAATCAAATGAAAATCCAAAGGTGAAGAGTAGGATCTACCAGCCTCAGCGACGTAGTGACGACCGAAGAGCGAAACGGGAGGCGAAGGAGAAACGTGAGATGAAGCGGCAACAGCAAATCGCGAGACTCTGGAAATGGATCCAGATGGTGCCGTCGACGAAGAAGGCAGAAGTTTTAGGGCTTTGAGCTGCGGCGAGAGCAATCTCCTCCACATGGTTAGTGATTTTCCGGCGATGTTCTCAGGTCACACCTCTTCGACGGCGAGCTGATTTAGCTTCTCTCTCTCTCTCTCTCTCTTGTTGAGCGTTTTCGTTTTGGAAATGGAGAAATGAGGAATAAGTCGAACGAGGTCCGGCTGAAGGAGCCCGGTTTGTTTTTTTTTTTTTAAACAAAGGTGCCCGATTTTTTTAGTTGATTTTAAATTGAGAAAAGTTTAGGATCTACTTTTTTTTATGACTAATTTAATTTGGGCTACTATTTATTTTTAAATTTATTGAATTAAAAAAATATATGTCTGTAACTTAAATTGAAAGGTTTGGTAATTTCATTATTTGGTGGAAGGTTTGTAATCTCCAGGTCATGAGTTCAATAAAAAAAAATTATATAACAAAAAATAATTTAAACTAATTGAAAACAATGGATAGAAATAATAGAGTTGAAATATTTTATTATAAAATATTTTACAAAGTTAATATAAATAAAATAATAATACTATAACTTTTTTTAGTTCAATGCTAGAAGTTATTTTTTTAATTTTTGTTTTGTTATTATTTTTTTTTTTTTTGAAATAAAAGCACTTCCTTTAAAAAAACAAGGCAAAACTTACAACAATTCTCTCGAAAGAGAGCAATCAAAGCAAAAGAACAACAAAACTGAAAGAACAACTTGTTCTCTGTCCACAGCTTGGGACAAGACGCAGTAAAAGATGAAAAGCTATAAATCAAGAAATTTCTAAAATGATACATCTTTCAATCCTTTATAAATTTCATGAAAAAAAAAAAAAACCAGAAATAAATAGTCAACATTAGTTCTTAAATATTCATTTTTTTCATTAACACCTGCGCAAATCATGCTATAATTTCCCTATTATTAATTGGAATTACGGTATGATTTGTCCCTCTCTTAGCTTTCTCCATTCATTTATAACAAACATTCTCCATAAAACAAATCGAAGTTAAATTGTAAATTTGATTTCCATGTTTTAAAAACCTTTTAAAAAAAAAAAGAAAACAAAATCCATGATTTGAGAATGTTAGAATTAGCTTTTAAGGTTGGATAAAATCCATAAGACTATTTATAAATTTCTATCAAATCATTTGAACGAATTATTTCCAAAATTTCATCCTAAGAATAAGAATGAAATTTTAACTTAAATTATAAATATTGAATTTACGATTTTAACCGTAAATAACAATAAAGTCCACGTAAGGTGGCCAAAGAAGTAAAAAAACAAGCACGCGGAAAGATATTAAACAAAGAAGAAATTTATAGTAAAGACTCAAGTTTGTGTGGCTCAATTACCTGGAAAATAGCCACATCCCTATTAAGATGCAATTGATAATTCAATTAATGGTCAGCAGTTAGAAAATGATTAAGAAATTAGGCACAATTTCATCCATTTAAAAATCTCCTTTTCTTAGTTCCTCTAGAAATAAAAATAATTATATGGAAAGGAAGCTTCTATACTAAGTCCTTCTATTTTTACATTTATCTTCCAAAGCCACATACATACAAACATGACTTCTGTATCACTTCAAGTCCATCCCAACATTTAGGATTTTCCACTGCCAATTCTTTGGTCGGGATAAACCTGCAAAAGGAGAGCATACACCATTGTAAAGTCATCTTTGTATATATATATATCGTTTCTCAATTTAGTGCGTAGTATATATTTGTGAGTGTTTTTTGCCAGCGTGCATGCACATCGACTATTCTCACAAGACAAATTTTTTAACAATACAATATTTGGATGTCAAGAAAAATGGGAGGGAATTCATTCTTAGGTAGGTAGATATCATGGATTAAACCTATAATCCTTGGTTTTTTGGACTCTCTTGACCAGTAAGCTAACCTTGTACCTATTTTTTCATCAACTATTTAAACTTTTGGCCTGGAAGGAGAAATTATTTGAACTCACCACAATGTTACTGACAATTTTATGTTAATGAATATGGGTGTATTTGCATGAAACTGCAAAAGTAAATCAAACTCGCATCTAATAATTATTAGGAAGCATATCGATTTTTGCATCCGTCGATTATTAAGAGACAGTCACATTATGACATTGTTTTCCGAATGGTAAGAAGTAATTGTATTTAATACCTGGCAGTGTCTCTCATCACTGAAGCTTCTAGTTCTAACCTTCAACTCCCCTCTATGGGTTGTCAACTGATCTAATATTTCAGCATCACATATTTCAACTTCATCTTCACTGTTAACTATTTGAATGGTATCCTTTTCCTATAAAAAAGAAATGGTCAGCATTTTATTTAGGAAGATGAAAGTTGTTGAGACTATCATTTAGATGATGGATCTTGAGTACCTTGATAGAAAGGCTAAGCGAAAGAACCGGGGTACCGGTTATTTCTTCGTACTCGTCTGCATCGAGCTCCTGTAAATAACGAGGTTGGAGTAGCTTGGGAAGGATGTGATGTCTTATCCCGATGAGAAGGAAAAAAGGCAAAGGGAACAAGACTCCAGCTATGGGGATCCATGTCACTCCAAAACAAATGAGGAAATATACGAATTGAAATAGAGTGAATGCAGCTATGTATTTGAATGGCACAGACTCAATAAAGGAAGCATGAAAGCCTTCTAGGACCCTGCAAAAGAGAACATATAGACAACACAACAGAAATTAGATGTTGAATAAAATTAATTTTACGAATATAAAACAAATCAATACAACCAACTCAAGAAAGATAAAAACTAGGTAACGACGAGTGAATAAATTGTGATGATTCTATATTAAAAAGGTGAGGATGTCTCACAACTGTTATTAGTATGAGGTTTCATCTAAAAATAAATTGGTAATGAGAGGAGTAGCCGACCTGTCTTATAAATATTGTGAGGCCTCCTCACGTTTTCAATGTGGGATCCTAAGCATGCCCCCTCAAGATGGTGCATCTTTGGGTTCATTAATCTTGGATTGGATTCCAATTTCATTTTTAGACCGAAACTCATTTGGGTTTAATAGACTCTACTACCATATTAGATAGTATGAGGTACTATCTCATTGAACAATGAGAGGAATAGTACACCTTTCTTATAAATGTCGTGAGACCTATTTATTTTTTCCAATGTGAGATCCTCAATAAGATGGAAACAAATGTTATCTAATATGATATCAAAACTCAAGTGGATATTCTATCCAAAAAATCAGATCCAACCAAAGAATAGAGAACACAACCATCTTAAGGAAATAAGTTGAGAACCCCACATTGGAAATGTGAGGAAATCTCACAACCTTTAATATCAACTAAGAAACTATAATGAAAGTTGAAAGAGTAATTGATCAGCAACTTAGAAGTCAAAACTATATGTATCAATTGCCTCTCTTAATTCTTAAGTGGGTGTGGAAAGCTTACTTGTAACGTCTATTAGGCATTACGAAGAGAAGTAAAATCCTTTCCCAGAATTGGTTTCCAGGTAGACTGTCAATGGCCATGTAGGCAAAGTATCCCCAAAGAACTGATGTTGGTATCTTCTTTACTGCTGGTAAAGCAAAAACTGATGCTGCCACCAGAACCGATTGCAACAGATTGCTCAATCTTTGCTCGTTTACTCGAACAGGAAGATAAGCATCAATATGCTTCTCTGGATCAAATGAATCATTTGCAAGTTCATCCTTCTTTTCACCTTTCATGACTGCCTCCTTCAAATCTTCCAGCTCTTTGACTACTGATGTCGTCTGAATGACCATAAAGGATAAAAATGTTATATGCTAACTTTTACTTTTCCAGCAACTCAAGTTTATATATGAGATGTGATAAGGATCAAAAAGTTTTAAAACAATTTCATTGTTTACAACCAGTGGACTTACAATTGGGCTGCTGTCCATTTCTAAGAACACAGCTTGCATTTGGCCATAGATTTCGGAATCACTGGCTTTCCTTTTTATGCTTTCCTTTGCACTTTCTACCATCTTTCTTCGCATCAACTACAAAAATGATAAGTAAAACTAAGCATCTGATATGGCTAGACATAAAATAAAGTACTTGCTACATTTCACTTCTTGGTACTTAAAGACTTACACGCCTCTTGAGAGTTGCAAGACACTTGGTGTGCATGGGGGACTGTGGCAAAACCCCATTCGAAGGAGGAAGCCCGATTAACCCGCAAAGCAGCGTCTGAAATTAATTTTCCATCACATAAAGTTAGTTTTTCTTGAAACTGGATGAGTCGCTTACTAGCAGCACCATGTAGAGTTTACCATAAATCCCAACAACAGAATGTCATAGTGGTAAGCAGAAGGGTTCTTGAGATTAAACTCCTTTTGCTGTGCCATCTGAGAAGCAACGCTATGATCAAAAAAATAAAGCCCTGCAATCATCACAGCAGGAACAAAGGCTGCAAAGATATATACAGGAGGTATCTTCCCCATGTCCTGCAACCAACATGTACTATCAGCTTTCACTAAGGAATGAAAATAAGTCCAGATAAAACCACCCTTTACAACTTACTCCAAAGAGAAACCATGCTACAAGACCTCAGATTTTAATGTTGAGGGGCAGAGGATTTACCTGAACAACAGTCCAATGGTGCAGAGAAGTAGATTGCCATGCGAGAGGACTTTGAAGTCTTCTAGGAACTCCAAAGGGTACTTTGCTTGGTACACTAAATGATAGTGCAGTCCATACTAGAACCATCAGTGGAACTCCATAATCTGCTATGAAACTCCTTAGCCAGCCTACGAGACACAGTGATTGCGTTTACAAATCTATAGTTTAGCCATTCTCGCGAGTAATTGCACAAGAGAATAAACTTATGCTCAAAGGACAAACCTGTGCAATACAACCATGATCTTGCCTTTCTGCTCTTTAAAGCAGTATAGAGAAGGCCAAAAGTAAAAACAATTCCCAGTAATCCATTCGTGTAAAGCCAATGAAATTGAAACTTTTCTAAACTAGAATCCTCAGCCTTCGGAACTTTAAATTCGCTCACCATTCCCTGAATGATTCAAAATTAAGACACAGTTAAACAAAAGCAACAATATTCATTATGTTTCAGTTCATAAACTGTAGAATATTTTAACTACATAAAACTAAAAATCTAAAATTTACACCATAAAAAAATTACAATTAACCAAGAAATCTTTGTTTGTTTGTTTTTTTTGAGTTCAACAGCATTTGGGGAGGGAAGATTTAAACTCATAATCTCTCGATCATTAGTCTATACTTTATGTCAATTGAACTATGATCTTGTCCGCTTTTCTATCTTGACCAATACTATGACTTTTGAACTATCTAGCCACCTGTAACTCACTACAACTTGAGTCACCAAAAAAAATTTCTTTACTCCTAAACATACCTTAATAGCTTCTTGAATGAACAAAACAGAGATTAACATGCCAAAAAGTTCCCCTGAAATCCTTGTAAATCGGTTGATAAGACAGGAAGCGTTGAATATAGCAAGCAGGAACAGTAAGAGGGCAGTCCAGACACAAACCCTGTACAACAAAAGCTAATATTATGCTATACCATAAAGCCTTTACATCTGTAGTTACAAAATTGACAGCTTACCATCCTGCCCAAGCCAAGAAGAGTTCTCTCCCTATATCTTTCCTATCTTTGCAAAAATTGTACAAATAGGTGTACATAATAATTGTTGGTTCTGCAATTCCTACAACTAGAAGAGGTTGCCCACCAAGAATTGAATGAATGATGCCACAAATGGCTGTTGAAGCCAAAGTTTCTACTGTGCTCAAACTTCCATCTGTGGAATACAAATAAATGCACTGAAGTAAGAATGGTAGTCCACAGTTCTTATGGAAGATAGTAAATAGAAAATTTAGATAGAGTACAACACTCTGATTCTCATTATTATACTAAATTCATCAATAAATAAACTAGTCACTTGCTCTACTGGGGTTCTATATTTTATTTCATTTATTTGTTATAGGAAAACGGGAACAATTTGTTTTTAAAAGTTTGCAAATGATCTTACCTATATTACATTAAGAAGTTGAGTTGTAAATTATAATTAGGTTGTTCATCAACACTATGAATAGAGTGGAGAAATGATTTATTATATTAGCTTAAAACTGTTAAACCATCTACGGTTTACAATGTTTTCAGATCCAACTGCCTTTTCCAAATATTACTCCTTTCTATTCCTTCACGCAATATATATATAAGCTAATGGATAAATTAAATAATAAGAGAACTTTTTAGAATGAACTTTTAGATTCTTACAAAAAACGTATAAGAAAACGACTGGAAATTATATATACATTATACTCTGAATTATAAGCCTATAAATAAAATGTTTCATTGATGTGGTTTAAAAAACGGGATTCCCTGTGTTGGTTTTTCCACCAAGACTACGATGTCAAGATAAGCCATTCTTTTTCTATTTTTCACTTCTGATTTTGCACAAAATAGATAGATTCAGAGAGATTCACATACTGAACAAAAATACCAAAAAGCTAAACAATTTTGTTGATATCCGTGACAATCACTTACACGCATCTCAACTATTGTCACAAGATATATCATCTGACTTTACAACATTTAGATGTCAAAAAAATGCATGGGAAATTAATTTCCAAATAGTTGATTATCATGAATTGAACCTTTCACCTCCTTCCTCCCTTAGTTATTTAAAACACTCTTGACGATTAGGTGTTCAGAAACTAAACAACATTGACCAACCAGTATCCCGGCTCAGTTGTTCGCCGAAAGCAATGACAGGAAGTGCAGAAGCGAAAAAAATGTACGCGGTAGGAGCCAAAATTCTGTCAATCCATCAGAAGAAAACCGGAGACTAATCAAAATCAGCATCAAACTAAGTTGAATAGAGCTAAAAATAAAATAAAATAATAATAATAAAATGTACATATAATTGTACCCGATTCCTGAAAGTCGACCGTCAATCCAATCTTGCTTATAACAGGCTGCTCTTCCTCTGATATCATCCACAATACCCCTAAATGGAGCCCCGAGTTTCTCCATTTCTGTATTCAAGAACTAAAAATTGCCTTAAATAATGGAGATAACTACGAAATGAATCTTACTTGTTGAAAACAGTCCATCGGAAAAAAAAAAACAAACAAAAAATAGAATAAAAGTATCTGCAATTATGATATCCTTCCGTTTCGATGGAAAAACACCATAGCACAAATCTCGAGCACACTCAAATTCAAACTGCCTATTCAATTTTATCTCTGCACTTTTTTTCTCAGTCGCCAAACACATTCATCTAAAGCGACTCTCCGGCCGAAACAGAGAAAAAGAAAATCCGATTAAACAGTATTTATCATTATAATAACAATCAGATTCATAACGAAGAGAATCACAAACATTAGTTTGCATGAACAGCTTTTATGGAGAAAAACAAAAATGAACAGTACATAATCGTAGCAATAACAGTACGTAAAAGAGAAGGCGGTTCATCGGAGACGATGACCGGAGAGTAATGCCGGAAAACTTGCCGGAGACTGAGGAAATTGCAGTGGTTGTGAATCACTTGGCGGCTTGTTGTGAATTATGTGAAGAAGTTTGGAGGCTATTTCGGACGTCTTTAAAAAGACCCGCGAGAGCTCCGTGTGGGGTCGGAATCATGAGTTTTTATTCTCTGCGACGGAGCGTATGTTCTAACCGTACACTCTCACAGCTGGTCAATTAATTACGGTCTTGCCATGCTTGTTTTTCCTTCACACTTTTGACTATTGTGATTTTGCTTTCTTTTATACATAATATGTATTGGTGGACTATATGTTTGAGCAAACATAATTCACAATCCATGCATTTTTTAATTAAGTTAGATTTGGTTATTGGATTGTTGTTTTTTTTGTTTTTAATTTGAAATATGTATTTGTTATTCATTTTAATTTTTACAAAAACTAACATAATTTTTTTTACTAATAATTCAAATTCAATTTATATTATGATCATCTGTGACTTAAAAAAAATATTTTAAATAATTAGGAGGATAAAAATTCTAAAATTAATAAATAAATATAAGTATATATATAATTATGTTGTAGGTAACAAAATATTTTTAAAATTAATAATAATTTTGAATTAATTTGCTTTAATCAAAAACTAATTTTAGGTTGATTCAAGAATGTACTCAATCCATGAAAAATTACATTTGTTTGAACCAAAGCAATGCAAATAAGTTATAAATCAACAACGGCTGTCAAATTAGATCGGATTAATTGATTTATTCGGGTCTGGTTCTTTTTTTAAACACTCCTAATATATATAATTAAAATACAAGTCGATCAAGAATTTTAAAAGTGTTTAATATATTTTTTTTATATTTTATTAATTTAAAAACATATTAAACATTGTTCTAATGATTAAGAATTAAAGTGTTTAGAATAAATTTATATTTCTCAATATTTAACACTTTCCACCACGTACCATTGAACCGACCCTGTCTTCTGTTTGAACTTCTTCATCCACTACGATTAGATTTTGAGAGAGAAGTATTCATTGTCAATGCAGTGACAGCAAAAGATTCGTCATTTTTTACTTGTGAATCAAGTGGAGACTCTTCTGTTTTTTAGAAGAACGTGTAGTTCCTTGAAAGAAGCACTATTAGCTCGAGTTCGTAATGAAGTCTTGAAAACATTGTATGGCGTAGGGAATCCATTGACATTGTATATAGCCGATCTTGTGAATCTATTTGAAGTACTTCTACTGCAGCTAGACGATGGACAATGTTCTTGACCTGCTAAATATATGAATCGAAATTTTCATTCGACTTCTTGGAAATACCATGTAGTTCAGACTTTAGGCTTATGATATTCGTATGAGTAGAAGAAGAAAAATGTTTCGCCAAGGTCTCCCATAATTATTTTGAAGTTTAACAACCAATAACGAAAGATAGAGTCGTATGTGACAAAGCAGCATTTAGCAAAATCATCAATGTTTGGTCTCTTTCAAACCATGCATAATTTTCAAGACTTTTCTTAGACTCGTTCATCCGCTTTCTCAGTGTTGGCTTCTTAGGTGTTGGAATTGTGGCATCAAGATGACTATAGAGCTCATGAAATTTCAACAAAGATGAAATCTAGAATATATAAAGTGCATAGTTGGTAGAATCCAGTCGAACCGAGACCAAGTTGCATATATTCGTGAGTAAATGAATGGTTACAGTTGGAAGCAAATTACTAGTCGCCATTTTCGTGAGGTATTTTCATCGAGATGACAACAAGAAATCGTAGAGTATGATTGTAGACCAAGAATTAGGACAAGAAACGTGACGAAGAAAGGAAAAACTCAGAAGATTGTACGAGTATGATTATCAAAAAATGGATGGGTGGAAAAAGAAAGAAACTTCGATACCATGTTGAAGTGTAAAGTGAGAAAGAGAAAAGAGAGATTTAAATACAAGTGTCCAAGTTCAACGGCTACAACAAGAAATGCCTAACTAACGTAACTAAAAGTACAGCTAAAGCTAAGGAGAATTAAGTCCATATGAGATATCCAATGTTGGGTCCTTTTAATTTCCTTGTTGGTGTTTGAGTATGGCACCCAACACCAAACTTTCTTCAAATGTGATATTCTTATTGATTATTTTTAGGTAATATTAATCCACTAAATTAGTTATTTATTCCTTTGCACATGCAAATTAGGTTAAAAATTCTCTATTCATGTTTCCTTCCCTCTTATTGAATAGAGGAAAATAATAAATTTGATCATTTGTGATCTCTGAGTAATGTAATTCTAGGCATAAAAAGAAAGTTTCAGTTTGATTGACTACATTTTTATTATATAATAAAAAATTAATTAATTAATTGATATACATTGCCTAATTATGTAGTTGAAATATTCTTTCCACATGGGTGCATAGGAAAGTTGGTGTTCTCTATTCATTCAAAAGATAATGACCTTAGAGAAAAGTATTTCATTCCCATGTGGAGTTAAGTTGGCTAGATTTTCCTATTAATTCAAAGATAATCATTTAAAAACTAAGAGGTAATTAATTCAATTTATGATAATTTCTTACCTAAATATTAATTTTATAAGAATTTTCATTACATCCAAATATTTTAAAATAACAAATTATGTCCCGTAAAAATAGTTACGATACATATAAATCGATTTAGACACTCACAAAAAATAGTGATGGAGAAATGTTAATCCATGTGTGATATTGGAAGAGAGAGAAACTGACCCATATGTTTGGAAAAAAGAGAGAAAGTGAGTGAAGGTTGAAATTTCCAACTTGCAAACGTGTTTGATTTGATTGAAAAATTAGGTTTTTTTCGCAGTTGTTTCATGTTTGAATTGTTTTCTCTTTTAATATATTGGAATTTGTTATCTATTATTTTCCCGGTCTAATTTCTCAATTAGTTCTATTATTATTTTAGCCAACAAAATCATAGCTCAAATGGCCATGTATGAATATATAATCAAATTCTTAATATAAAATTTAAAAAAAATGTTATTTTAGAAAAAAAACATAAATTTTCTATTGATGTTACAAAATAAAATCATTATCTTAGTAGAAATTTGATTAATTTTTAAAGATGATTCCGTGAATGTAAAATCAAGTTCGAAAATTGTTGTAAAGAAATTTCTGCTTAGCCTCTAAATTTTTCTATTTTTGACAATTTGAAACAATAAACAACTTTCTACAAAGTCGCGATAATTTTCTGCATCATCTTAAGTAGGTGACGTTTAGTGAGCTTTGGAATAAAAATTTCAAACTTATTTATTATTCTTATTTTGAAATAAAATGTGTAATTGTGAATTATCAAGATAAACACAAATGTTTAAGAGAATCATCACAAATGAGTTAATTCTCTAGAGCTGACACTATAACATTGGATTTGTAAAAAAAAAAATTCATAATAAATAAATTTTTAAATAGAGAGCACTTAAGGACAAAAGGAATAAAAATGATTATGAGACAAATGAAAATATAATGGAAAACTATCTGCAGGAAAATTGATGACATGTGGTTAGAGTGTAGGAAATAAATAATAATTTGTGTTTAGTGGCAATGAATGATTATGCTTCCTAACTATTACCTATATTTAGGGTGCATAGAATGGTTATGGAGAAAATAAACTATAGAAGGAAGATGATAAAAATAATGCAATGTGATTATAAAAGAAATGAAACAATGAAAAGAATGAATATTGAGTTTTAAAAAATTGATTATAGGAGATCCAAATTTTCGTAAAAAATTGTTCCCTATAATAATCCTCATTTTCATTGCCTTTTAAGTGATAATCATAAATTAAACTCTAGATAATGAGTGCCACCTACTTAAGAATTAGTCAATGTGCATACAAGCTGGTTCAAACAATCATGGATATCAAAAAAGATTTTTAAAATTCTTAATTGATCATTAGGTCAATCCATAAATCATAAATCAATATAAATTTAAGGATAAATGCAATATATTCAACAAATATTCACTATTAAAATGTTAGAAGTTGAATCCCCCAACTCAAATATTGGACAATTACAACAAAATAGTATACTTGTACATTCGTTCCTGAAATCGAAATCTTCTACGAACAAATTTGGGGTACTATGTGCAAATAATCCTACATTCAATTAGATAAATTTTCAACATTCCAACGAAGGAAGAAAAAACAAAATTATAATTCGAAAGATAACATCAGTGAAAACTCTACATAAATAACTACATCAATTTGAACTTTGATGAGAGATATTTTTTTGTTAGTTTAGACTATTTGTTATAATTATTTCACTTGATTAAATTTTTTTTTTTTTTTTCGAAAAGACTTGATTAAAATTTTTAAAATCAACTCAAATTCATCTAAATTAAAATATTCTTATCTCGGTCCTTCAGAGAAAAAAAATAGAGAAAAGAAAGCGAGAAACAGGAATATTCATTTTGATTCAAACATTTGTCTCTTACATTAATATTAGTCCCATACATCTCGAACTTTTTTAATATACATACATATATTTCAACGACATTCTAATCGCGAGTCTAAATTGATTTTTTTTTTTTTTTTTTTTGACACCAAGTCTAAATTGATTTAAGTGTAAGCGTGGAAGACCTCGAATTTGTTCTTTTTTTACACCAAAACCTCAAATGACCGAGAACTTCTCTTATGATTGTCTAAGACAACTTACACACACTTCGACTAATGTCACGAACCATCCGATCTAACCCAACAATATTTAAATGTAAAAAAATTTCATAGCAAATTAATTTCTAGATAGATAGGTCAAACTTCCCCTCATAGTTTCCAAGGCTTTTTTTTTTACGTTTCTTCCTATTTACCACCACAAGCTGAACCTGCAAGTCATTGAAATATTCAAGTTTCCTCTCATATTTGCCAAAAACTCTTCTTTCCAACATATACTAACTTGCAGCTACAAGATCCAAACTAATCAAAGCAGCATCACAAACTTATCTAAACGAATCATGGCAAAAAGACTTAAAAAGCACCACAATGAAAGTATGCCTGAAGGCCAAAATGGGCAATGAAGAAATATAACAAAATGCAAAGGCAAGTATGCAAAATTTGGGGATTGGAATAGAAATGGCAAGGGATTGTACCTGAACACACATCAGTACAGCCACTTCACACTTCCTAAATGGATTCGTTTTCGTTCGCAAGTTCTCGAAATTATTTTCTAAAATCAAGAGGGAGTTTGTAATGGAAAAGAATTGAGAAGCCTCCAATTATTTGGAGATGAATAGAGAAGAAAAGCTAAAAAGATCCGTACTTCTAGCAGATGACTTGCTAGGGTCTAACTGGCTCGGAAAAAACTCAGATTCCTGTTGTTGCTGAAGGAACCCGACTGCAAAAACAAGGACAAGTAGAAAACAAAACAAAACAAAACACAGCTTTAAATAACTGAAGCATATGGTGAAATTTGTCACTTTTATAAGGCCGAGTTTATTCTCGAAAAGGTCATGGTTGCAATTAATGGTGATGATCATCATCGTTTCCATAACCATCCGGAGATCCTCCAGGTCCCACCACTTCCAGCTGCGTCCACAAAATTAACATTAGAAAAATCCTGCAACTCGATAAAGTAATTTTAGACATCAATGTCTCTAATCTATGAATGAAGAAAGTAGGATAAAATGGGGGAGAGAGAGAGAGACTCTAATTCTTAAATTGCATATTTTGTTATACGTAGTAAAACTAAGCTATTGAAAGGCCAAGTTGGAGTAGGGTGAGTAGGGATTTTAAGTCAAATACGTTCCATATATTTAAGAAAAGTATTTTCCAACCAAAGCAGATTAGTACATGTAGACAAACGTCATAGAAGAAATTGAAAATTATCTGCAAGAATAGTTTGTTTGGAAAATTGTCTTTCTAATCCTTAGGTTTTGGGTGTAGTTTCTATTTGGTCCTATGTTTCAAAATCAAATATTTTTACCCCTAAAATTACAATAACACTCAATTTTAGTTTTCATGTGTCTTTTGAGTTTACTTTTTTACTTATTTTGTTTTAAAAATTAAATTATATGTCCATACCAAAATAACAACTTCATCAATATATCAAAATTTAAAATTAGTCTAGTTATCATCCTAGTCAACATTTTTGTTATGCACCCAACAGTTTGTTATTTCAAGGACTAAAATTAAACATTATTGAAATGTCACAAACAAAAGTATTTGATTTTGAAACATAGGAAGTAATTGAAACTTAACCCAAAACATAAAGATAAAAAATGTACTTTCCTTAGTTTTTTTTTTATATATAACTAGTGTTTAGTCTTGGACCAGCATAAGCATACTTCAATAATTCTCACAAGACAACAACTCGATCCTATTGTATTTGGTTGTTAAAGAAACTTGTAAGAAGTTAATTCCATAACCAATGATGGAATATTTGCAAGATTAGTAAAACACTTTTCACAGTTATGGTATTGAATTTTTATTAGTATTTTCACTATTGTATGACGTCCCCTCAAAAGCATGCTTTCAATCTAATCCAGTCTTTATGATGAAAGTTTTGTTGGAATGAAACATAAGAGTTATTTGACGGGTAAGGTAAGAGTGGTGCGAAATTTGGGATCTGGTGGCGTTACTTTCTTCCTCGTGAAGCTCTCTTATAGTAAACTCCAGAGTTGTACGCCCCACCCAAAAAAAAAATCCAGCATTTCCTAGCAAGCCAATATAACACAATAATTTAAAATAAATTCTCACCACGAAGTACTGTGAGCACACAGGGCATTCATGTGGCACGTCTTTCCTCAGCCGAAACCAGACAACATCATGCTCATCCTCTACAATTAGTAAGGAAGCAAGAAGTGTAAGAGAAATCTTCGTGTTATTAAACAACACAAAATTTGGCTATATATAAAATTGTCAGACTTGCACAAAATTTATGAAAATACATGAAAAGGAGATTGCAAGTACCCACCGCCTTCGCCACCAGGGCATCCAACTAATCTTTCGTCGTAATATGATTTGATAACAGCAGGTTCCTCCTAAAGAAATTTAAAAAAAAAAAAGATTTCTCCAAGAATTAAGTCATGCAAAAAAAAAAATCCCAATATAGAGAAAAGAAAGTGGGTTCTCTTTGACATATAGTGATTTCCAGCAAATATATGAAGTAGTCCAACAGGAAATTCACAAAGGGATGTTCCTATTCTTCCAATAGACGGTCATGGTCTGACGACATAGTAAGCTGGTTGTTAAAAATTAAAACTCTCTTGTTCCAATTGGATAATAGTGCTTCCGTCAGATTTTGGTAGAGTATTTGTTAGAATAACTTATAACACTCAATTCAGTGGTGAAATTAGCTGATTGTATGAGGTTAACAACTCAGAAGAACCTCTGGTTCAAGACTTGTTGGATGAAGCTGATCTTCATTCAAAGTTGCATTTCAAGAAAACAGAAAGAACAGCAACAGAGAGAAATGGAAGAGTTGATCATCCTTAGGAGCAAGTTTTTTTTTTTTTTTTTTTGAGAAAAAGAAAAAATTTAATTGATGAATGAAATAATTGAAAAAATTATGAACAATTATAGGTGAATACACTAAAAGAGCTCCAAAAGGAAAAGAATAAAAATCTAGCCATCAAATAGATCAAAATAAAAAGGACAACCCTGAAACAATGTCTTTTGAACTAAAGGAACCACAAGAGAAACTCAGGGTCTTCTGTTGAATGGATGACTTATTAAAGCCTGAGATCGAGAACCAAATCCTCTAACATTCCAAAGCTAATATTGTCAATGATCACCTATGTTTCTTTCTACCAATTCCTTAGAGGCCGTGTATTATCATAGTGAACACTGAACAGTAGGGTAGGGTGCAAATTTTGTAGTTTGGTTAAAATATCATTTTGGTCCCTCGACTTTACCATTTGTTCTATTTTGGTCCCTCGACTTTGAAATGTTCAATTTTAGTCCTTCGAC